>NIVC01004004.1:0-65110 GCA_002269645.1 Macrostomum lignano | reverse complement strand
AATTGCTAAAAGTATTGATAAGTTCCTGATCAATTCAAAACCTGATATTGAGCCAATTGAAATACCTAAAAATAATTGAGATAAATTAAGAGTTGGAATAGATTGTTAAAATACCTAAAACGATTACACATAACATTGATAAGCTTCCAAATCCAATATTGAAAAATCCATATTTCTTATATGGTTTGAAACTCTTCTTACTTTTTTAGCATATAAATCATAATCATAATTTATCGATCAACATTACTCAACATCTGACCTTTACGTTGGTTGAACCGGTCGCGTTCCCATTTATCTGCTTCAGATACCGACATTCTCGTCTATTTTTAATAGCACCAAAATGAATTCCCCACGCTCTTTGGGGATTTGTCCCGAGCTTAATAGGTATTGTATTGGAGTTATTCTTTCTTTTTTCTCCATTTAAATCCTATTTTCCAAAACTCTTGAAGTATAATATGATTTTTTAATAACTTAATTAATTCTTGAAGCTTCTTATTATCCTGAACATTTACAGTACTAAATAAAAATTTGGTATGAGATTTGAATGTTTTTATATTTGATTCTTGTTTAGGAATAGGAATAATAACATTATTTTGCCGCATCGATGGAGTTCTACTAAAAGCCATTTATATAGAAATATTTAAGGTATTTCGGTTTGTGGCCGTTCCAAATATGCGGTCGCAGCAAAATCATATCCTGCTGATGTGCTACCACAAACGGCTGCACCACGAATAAAATGTGCGGCATCTGCTCCTCCAGTTCGAGCACCAAAACCCATAAGAGTTCCCGTTTTATCTAAATCTCCCAAGTTCCACTATCATATGTAAAAAAGTTTTGCCCAATTAGCGTATATGTATTAGCTGATACATTGTATGTGCTTATTTGATACCAAACTCTTTGATTTAAAATATTAATTTCAAAAAGATGCCAATCGCCGTTATCAATATTAGCATAGGTTATAGTTTGATCTGCGTCATTAAGAACATCATTACGAGCTGTTGCACCGTCTGATTTTATATTGCTCCAAACAACCCCAACTCTATCATGCCATTCACTCGCAAACACAATCAAGCCGGCGCGGGTTGTTAACCCGGATCCAAATTCACTTGTTGGACGTTCGTGACAATATGCATAAAACCAAACCGCATCAGCACCATTCCTGTAGCATTAGCAACTCGGAAATAGAAGGAGGCGGAGATATTACGAAAATGGGTGAAATTAAATTGCAACGCTCCAGACTGACCACTTGCTTCATCAGTAATTCTAGCTCCATTTTGATAATCAATATAAGTAGCGCTACCAACAAAACTTCCAGTTGGAAAAATATCACCGGCTGTGGTTGGGTTTTGATATCCAGTCCAATTGCAAATTACGGGCTCGTACAAAGCGGCATCGATTGCAGGTATTCCATCCAATTTTATTTTATCATTAAAAGACATTCGGCCATCCGCCGTTTGTGTTACTCGCGTGTCAACATAACCTTTAGTAACAACAGAACTGTTATCGTTTATATTAGAGATATTAGTAATTGTATTACCCATATCAATTGATTGATTAACTACTCCCAATTTAAATCAAGAATTGTAAAAGTCTGTCTATAAATCTGAAGGTTGACAGCCGGGTTGTGAACCCGAGTTGATGTAAGACAGAACAATCTGAAATATGAATATGTTTTATCAAAATTTTGTGTGACATTAATTGTTTGAGTTGAGTTATTTATTCTACAGAACTATCCGCAGGTATTAATACGTCCCAACTTGTATTGTCATTACTTCCCTCAAATCGCCATGATGCTGGGTGCTCGGTTGAAGGTGATGGCCTACCACGTAAATCAATTTTATAACACATTATTGCGGAAGGGCATTGGACTTGAATCCAATAATCGGTTTGAGTATTATTTGTTGCCCAATCTGTTGAATCATTTCCATCAAACGCTTTCCAACTTGCAAAATCAGTTGTATTAAATGCAGTGCTTGCGGTTATTGCAAAACCATTTCCACTCCAATCTGCCATGGTAGGTATGTGACCAGTTTCAACCGTTTGGAATCGATCTGTTTGGGGCTCCACCCCAACTAAATTATCAACCTCCGTTTTGGTATAGGAATCAGTTATATCTCTTTTTAAATTTAAGGAATTATCAACTTCAGTTTTGCTATAAGAATCAGTTATATCTCTTTTTAAATTTAGGGAATTATCAACTTCGGTTTTGGTATAGGAATCAGTTATATCTCTTTTTAAATTTAGGGAATTATCAACTTCAGTTTTGGTATAGGAATCAGCAACATTCCGTTTTAAATTTAGGGAATTATCAACTTCGGTTTTGGTATAAGAATCGGCCGTATTGCGTTTTAAATTTAATGAATCATCTATTTGAGTTCGAGAATAAGAATCAGTTATATCTCTTTTTAAATTTAACCCATTGTCAACCTCTGTTTTTGTATATGAATCGGCTACGTTCCGTTTTAAATTTAGGGAATTATCTATTTGAGTTTTGGTATAGGAATCTGCAACATTTCTTTTTAAATTTAGTTTAGTATCAACTTCACTTTTTTTATAACCTTCATCTTCATTAATATATCGGTTATCTCCGAATGTAACACTTATTCCACCAGAAGTACCACCACCAGTACTTGATGTTCCGTTCCATGAGGGTGTTCCAGAAAATAACATTTTTTACTGTCTATTTTATAGAGTCTAAAATAGTCTTAAATACTTCGGGGTTTACACGAGCTTCATTCGAAAGTCGATATAAAAAATACAACGCTGCTTGCCCGCAATAACTTTTATCAAAGGTTTGAAATTGTTCGTGATGATCTCCACATAAACGATTTTTAGTATGATTAAATTGTCTTTTATTTCCTGTAACGGAGGAAGCGCGTATGAATCAAAAAAATAAACAAGTTTAGGTTTGAATAAACTGCTGACCAATGAACACCATTTTCTTTTGTTGTTTCAATATTAACAATGAAACATCCATATTGTGGTAAGTCTTTTATCTCATCCGCATAACACATCTGAATGGTTTTATTTTTAACTGCCTCGCCCAATTTGTTAATTCGATATTGCTTGTTGTGTCCGTTCCATATCTTTGTTTAAAATCATCCCACGTCATGGTCATTTTATGTTCCTGAAAAACTCTTGGTTTTAGTTAGTTTCGTAGGTGTGGGTTTTAACAATTCCTTTCTTATTTTATCAGCTTGTAACTGCCTTAATTTTGCTAGTTCTAGTTCGTAATTATCTTCAGCTTTTTTAACTTTTTCTGATTTTTTTTTATTAAATTATTATTATCGTGCTTTGCACGCGAACATGTTGTTCGATTACCCATTTTTACTATAGGAAACGGACAAAGTCCTGAACCAAAGGTTCGTAAACCTGTTTTATACGTAAAATTATTGTTATTGATTGCCCACCAAAACTTATTAATCTATCGCTTTCATCTACAATCCTAATATAAATTGATTGAACTATATTGATTTAAGGTAATATATTGGGGTTTGGGTGCAACAATCATTTTCTCTCCAATTGGAACAGCAAGAAATGGGATTGAATAAATAATTCCACGTTGAACCAAAACTCCGTTATTATCTGTTATATAACCACCGTTTGATATGTCGGTTGTTATATTAATTGTATTACTCCACCCTCAATATTTCCAACTGTATCACCGGTGCTTGATGTGGTAACTATTCGGGAATTAAATCCAAGTATGGTTCTGAGTGAATTTGCAATTGTGAAATCAACCTGATATCCGGATCCTAGTGATAGTGTGAATCTGCCAGACGGTAAATCAACACCTATAACAATTGCTCCTGCTACCCAATCACCATTAGTTGTTAATTTCCTTCTATATAAGCATTCAAATCAGTATAGCTATACGCTCCTGGGTTAACGCTAAATGTTGTCCAATTGGCTCCGGAATCTTTAGAATATCTAAATTGATTATTTGTTGCATTAATTAATTGAGGCATGTTGAAAACCGAAAATAGAATTAAACCTATTTGATAACTTAGGCTTTGATCAAGTTGTAATGGATCGCGCAATTGAATCCGTTGCTCGCTGGTTGTCATTATAAACTGTAATGTTGTACTAAATTTTGAATTAGTTCGATCTACCAATTGTTTTATAGTATTTAAATTTGTAGTCATTTTTATAGTGGGAAATTGTGCTATGTCTCTTCTTCCTCATTATCTTCTTTTATCAAATTTGTTAAAATTCTATGTTTCCTTTCTAACCTCGGATTGATATAAATATGTTTGTATTGGCTATCATCCCAAATTTTTTTACACATACTTTTAAATGGTTTTGCATCCAATCCGGGATTAAATCTAGCGTGAATATTTTGTAGATCATAGTTATCTAAATCAAACATTACACAACAGCTAGCATTCTTTTTTATAATCGATTCTAATTCTCTAAAGGATTGAGTAAGATAAAAAGCTCCAATTCCATCTCCTCTACCACTAACAAAAATTTCCTTTTGCAATTCTTGATCACCGTCATTAATACAATCATCAAAAATAATTAGTGTTTTATCATGTTTTGGAATTTGATCATAGGCTAATCGGGTTGATACTCTAACAGTTGGGGCGCGATCGGACGAAGTCCGCGACCCTTCGGGGCGATCGGTGATGTTTTCTGGCTGTTGTGCCATTGTTTTACATAAATCCTCAATGTCTGCTAGATTAAATCGCGGTTCGTCATCATCCTCATATTGCTCATATGCTCTTAACATTCTAAACAAGACATCTTTTTTTAATTTGTTTTTTAATCCATGTTTAAGAAATTCATAATATTTTATTCTAGGTTTATTAGTATAAATTATTAAATTATTATAGTCTAACATTCCATCTGTTGTTAATAAATCGTAAACAAAGTGTGTTTTTCCTTTACCTGATCCTCCGATTACTAAACAAAGAAAAGGATCATTTGGAAATATTTTATTGTGTTTTGCCTTTACCATTTTTAAAGAAATAATTTAAATAGGCGCGACGGTCGGAGACCTGCACTCATTTTACAATGGTGCGACGTGCTTTGCACTGCGACACTAAAGTGGCGCGTCCCGAACAATCGTGCCATCAGCTTTAGCAATTGACATATATTCCTCTAGAAACAATACGTGGGCGTCAAGTGCCTGATTACCGGTTTTATTAATCTCTAACATATAATTAAGTCCAATATTGGCTACGTTTTCTTTCTGTGCCGTTAGATCATAAACAACCACTGGATGAATGTTTAGAAACTCTGTGGGTGTGTACTGAGGGACGGCATACGCTTCATTTTTGGCATAATCTTGATAATATTTTATAAAATCATTAACATTATTATTTGCTGTATTTAAATTTAGGGGGTCTTTAACCGGATAATATTGATCATCAACCTGCAGGCGGATATTCTGAACATTAAACTCGTTAATAGCTGCAGCCGCATTGTCTGTTGCGGTGGCTGCTTGTTCTGCTATGGCACCGGATTGAAGCCAATATAAATCCCCATTTGCTCTTTTACTCCTTCTATTTGTTATCTTAAACCAAACAAAAATATATCTCACCCGACGTTTTGATGTCAGTATTTGCCACTGGAATGAATCCTGGTTATTATTAATGGTTCGCATAAAATGTCGACGATTCAAATAAAATATTTCCTGATCATGCGTTAACTGATTATCGATGTGTTTTAAAAGTGGGGCTGTTACCTCAATAGTTGGTACGACTAATTGAATTGAATCTATACGAACTGCTATATCGGTTGAAATTGAGGTTCCATAAAGTATCCTAGGCTGATATCCACCAGATATTTGCAACTGTATCCCAAATTTTAATCCTTTCCATACCCGATTTGGTGAGAAAAACCCAAATAGTGGAAAGATTGAAAAGTCCTGCTCATATGCTGTTGCTGTGGTTAAAACCGCGACTGGGAATTTATTCTGACGATCTATAAAACCAGTATTAATATCTTTTGTATTAGTCATAGTGGTTACAACTGGAACTATGTTTGTATTAAGGTAAACAATTAGCGCTGCAGTATCTGCACCGGCTGCGTTTTGTACATTAGGGAAAACTAATGCTTGCCCGTTACCTTTATCCGGCATCCACCCAACATTATCACCAACTTGTTTTGATAAATAAGTATAATTTAAATGTTTCAAAACTCCATTAATCTCTGCGGGGTTTGATGATGTCTCAACCTCAGCACCATTAACAGTTAGTTGAGCTTGGGAAAAACATTTATAAAACCAATCATTTTCTATTATTATTCCGGATCGATCTGCGATATCTCCGGCTGCAAGAGCAGTTCCATCATTTCTAGTATACAACCATCTAACGCGGAAAAACGCATTTTTCATATCCAATATAGTGTTGGTTGCGCCGATGTCAAAAGTTACCGTTCCAGTAGTAAAGTTATTTGAATTATCACTTGTTGGTAGGGTATAATTTAAATCTCTTGCTCTGACCTCATTAATATACTGTCGGTGCTTTTTGAAATGAAATTCATCACTCCACATAGTTTTTGTTTCAGCCATTTTTTTAAGTTAAAAAAGTTTTTTATGTTAAAAAATGAGTCAATTTATGGACGTTGATGGAGAGTTAGCGATTTATAAAGAGAAGCAAAGATATTCTGATTTTGTTAGAAATTTACAAAAAAGAAAGTTAGGAATACAATTAGCTGGCGAAAGATTTGCTGCTCCTTTTGTTAATCCTATTACTGGGAAAATTAGTGAACTAGAAAAAACAGATAAAGATCTTCTGGAAAAAATTGCTAAAAATACGGAGCCAAAAGAGGATGAAATTTTAGATGAGCCGCCTGCTTATGATGTTGATCAAGCACAATTGAGAATTGCAGAGATTAGACGTGCAGAGCGGGGCGATCGGGAACAATATCCAAGAGTACCAGCTAGTATTGCTGCGACAGATTTAGGTAATAATAATTATCGAATTGGTGGAGTTGATAAAAATCGAAATGAACTATATAGAGAATTGGGTGGAGCATATAATATTGTTATGAACCCTAGGGTAAAGTTTAACCCTGATTTATATACTAGGGATGAATTAATAAGTGCTAGAATTTTTTATGATGAGTTAGGAGGAGCTGTTAAAAATACCAGCTTGTATAAAAGGATTGTTAATTCTATAAATAACAAACCAGCTGTTGGTGATGGATTTAAAACACCACGAAAACTTGTTTTAGCTGCTGCGAAAGCTGCTGGACATACTGGTGTTTAATTAATTGGTAAATTTATTTTTTATAAAATGGAAACTAATAAGATTTGTACTAAGTGTAAACAAGAAAAACCGATGACAAAAGAATTTTATTTTTGGAGAAATGATTCAAAAAAATTTAGAAATGATTGTCGATCTTGTCATAATACCTCATCTGCTATTTGGATAAAAAACAATAAAGATAAATGGAATGAATATAGAAAAAATAAGTATCACACTGATGATAATTACAAACATATTGTTTTAATTAGAAATAGAATAAATTGGGCGTTGAAAAATTTTAATGACAAGGACTATATCTCATATCTTGGTTGCACAAAAGAATTCTTTTTTGATTGGTTAAATTTCACAAGAAATTATTATGTATCAAAAGATTATACTGGAAAGTTAGATATTGATCATTTCATCCCCGCTTCTTCATTTAGTTACAAAGACGATGATCAGATTAAAAAGTCTGAAAATTGGAGAAATAAAAGATACTTAACTAGCGTAGATAATCGCTATAAAAAAGTTAAACAACCAACTATCGAAGAGTTTGCAAAACAATTGGTGCTATCATGTATTTTTATGGCTATTAAAAATGAGCAACCGAACGAAGTTCGCGAACCGTAGGTTCGATCAATTAGTATTTGAAGGAGGATTTTTAGATGTTCAAAAAGGATTAACAAGCTTACCACCAATATTTACTACTGGGAGGTATACGGGTGAGCTACACCTACCATCAATGAACTTCACAGGTTAACCCGTGGCCTGAGTGAGGAAGGCAATGTCCTTGCTAGTCACTATTTGTGGCGACATCTCCAAATTGCGTGAAACCCGTCATACAGCTTCAAGTACCACTTCAATTGAGAAATCTTTTGAAGGAACAGAGGTAACTCCTCTTCCCAAAGGTAAAAAGCTTGAAGACACGGTGGCAATGCGCAGCCAAGCTCCTAAGTATTTTAAATATAAGGAGAAGGTTCAGAGAGCAGACGGAGATGGGCGGTAATTATCGCCGCTTAAGGTGTGCTCCAGCCTCTTTCGAAAGATTGAGGGTAAACTACCCGGCACTCGCTTAGATTTGAGATTAAATCCTGACAATACTCCAAAATCTGATTCAATTCCAATAAATGGGATTGATTGGTTAGCATACTATCACGACTTAGCATATAGAGATGCTGACAAGAACCCGCCGAGGAAGCATTAAGATTAAAACATGAAGCCGATCAAAAAATGATTCAAGGATTAGATAACTTGCAGGGATTATCGGTAGGTCAAAAATTAACTAGGTGGATGGTTAAAAAGATTCTACAATCTAAAGTTAAATTTGGTTTGGGAATTAATTATAATCAACATGGAAATAATTGTGTTGAGTGTTTGTTGTTAAGTGGCGGTGGGTTAAGTTCTGATGAGGCAAAGATTCTTCATAAAGAATATCGAAAACCTAAATTTTATAGAAAAATCATGAACTTCAAAAAGAACGAAATTTGGTATGCTGATTTAATGTCTATGCCGATCGATAAAGGATATAAATATATTTTAACCATATTAGATGGTTTTACTCGATACGCGTGGGCAATTCCTTTAAAATCCAAAAAAGGAGAGGAGGTTGCTGCTGCTTTTAGAAGCCTTGATGAAAAAAGCAACCGGTTGTGTGTTGATGAAGGAAAAGAATTTTACAATCCTCATATGTATAAATTGTATCATTTTGAAAAAGGACAAGAAAGGAAAAAGGACGCGAATGGGGAGTATATTAATAAAATTTATTCTATTTATGGAGAGAGTAAAAACGCATTAATAGAAAGATTTAATCGAACTTTAGGTAAGAAATTGTGGTTTCAGTTTAGTCTTAATGGAAACCAAAAATGGGTAAAAATATTACCAGACGTTGTAAAAGATTATAACAATTCATATCATTCGGCCATAAAGATGGCTCCTCAACAAGCTTATAACAAACCTGAAAATGTTAAGGTTACTTTTGGAGATTTTGAAAAAAAGAAAACTAAAGGTTTTAAGGTTGGTGATTCTGTTTATATCTATAAATGGAAAGATAAGTTTGAAAAAGGAAGAAAAGGATATTGGAAGATAAGTGAGAAATTTACTATCAGTAAAGTTTTAAATACCAATCCTACAACCTATATAATTGCTGATAAGGACGGTGAAGAAATATTGGGTTCTTTTTATGAGAACCAGATAATGTCTGCGAACTAAGTTCAAACAGTTACTTAAGACAACATGGTAGTAAATTTTTTATTACAAACAAAAACAATATTATTACAATAATTGTTACTAATATTATTATTGACATTTGTTCAACAGTGATTAGACTTAAATTTTCATTAAGTTCATTAATTGGAACATTTCCGATATAGGAATAGTTTACCTTCATTTTTTTATATATATTTTTCATAATAAAAGTCGTTTCTGTTATAGAATAATAATTCATTTTTTAAATATTTTTTTCACATAAAAATTTCACTTTCATTCTCTGAATCGCTGGTTTCATATGAACTATTTGTTGATTCGGAATCTGTTGATCTAACCTCCCAATCATCCGAATTTAAATAATCTCCAAGTTGAAATATTAACTCACCCTCTTGTTCTAAATCATACATCTCATCTAGCTCTAATGGATAAAGTTTTAGGTCATGCTTGTCGTCATATTTTAAATAAACTTCATCAATTATTCCATTCAAAATATGTTGTTTTATTATCTCTGCATTTTTAGCAACAGTCTCAAAAGTATCACTAACAGAAAAGGTGTAAACTCGGGTCATTTTTAGTAACAGAAAAAGACCCTTCGCGCCTGCGGCGCGGGCAAGGGGTTATAGAGTAGTAGTATAGAAAAAGACGCTTCTAGATCAGACCTTATTTTAATGGCCGTTTGTAAGGTCTTAAGAGGGGGGACGCGAGGGGGGTGTTGGGGAGTGTTTGGAAGTGATTTTTATTGTTAGGGGTGATTATGGGTGATTAGATGTATTAATGGTGTTTAGATGTGTTTTTTTATTTACCCCCCGTGTCCCCCCTCTAGACCCTTAAAACGGGCATTAAAAAAGTGCTCTGGGTCTAGAAGCGTCTTTTTCTATACTACTTACCAATCCAGAAGTCGATTCCATCACTAAATCCATTTTCGTATTCAGACCAGGTCTTAGCAAAGCTCAAATTGCCCAGAACGCGTTTCAAGAACACCCAGAACGTCCTGCCGTCCACAATATCTGATTAAGTTTGGTACAGATTTATTCTGAAATTAAGAATCGTACATAATGCACTAAAAATTAATAACTATTGGTGTTTTTTATTTTGTCTTTTGTCAATCTTCGATTAAATGTTTGAATCAGCGTCGGAGGACAAAATACATGACAGGTTCCTCTGTTACTGCAGGACTGCAGGGAAAGTTCAGAAAGTGAGTTACTGCAAATTTAGTGCTGATAAAACGCTGCAAAAGCTTATATTGCTAATGCATGTCGCAGCGTAGACCTCCCAATTAAATTTTCTGATGTTCGAGGTAGCGTCCTTCCAGTTATGACTTTTCATCTCAAAAAAAGATGTTTACCAGCTACAGGTAAAATGTTTATCATTGCCTAGGGCCGGGCGGCATTACCATAAAACCCTATCAACCGAATTCCGACTCACACGGCTCAAAACTCAGCCCGCTGCCGGATCGGCGAAACACCTGGCCGCTGCCAGCAGCAGCTCCGAAGCTGGCATTCCGGATGGCAGACAGCAGGCAGAGACCGGATTCCCGCACGAATGCAACAACCGAGCAGAGCAGGCCGAGCGATTCGCACCTCATCGCGCAGTCTCTCTCGTTTAGACCGGGAAAAGTCCTGTGCCCTGAGATTGCTACTGGTTGCACTGGCTGAATCGAGAATTCTGGAATTAAGTTTAGGTGTACTACCGTGTACATGTACGAGGGTAATTCTTAAGAATTTGGCTCGTGATTGGGCGATACTCAGTCAATTTTAATGACATACCAGCTGCAGCAGAGGCGGTGACAAGCAGCGATAGCGCAGCTACCACCGTCAACAGCCTGCTGTCCATATCGATATGCGTTCGGAGCCGTCAGTCCCTCACCTGACAAAAATTGCGATTCTACCTGACTTTTATGTCTGAAGCAAACAATTGACAATAATTTTATTGCCTAATCATCCTCTTTCCTCTGCCTCATGAATGCATGAAAACAATGCTTAATGCATGGAGTCATCGGCGGAAATACATTTTTTGCATGACTGGTTAATGCATGAATCGTTGGTGCGTTCAGGCTTGATAAGTACTTGACTGCCCTTGGCAGCCATTTTACTTCTTTCCTAACTTCTCTCAACTCTCTCTCTCTCTCTCTCTCTCTCTCTCTCTCTCTCTCTCTCTCTCTCTCTCGCCTCGTCTCGCTTTGTTCATCTGTCAATAAGTGGCTAGGACCTGGTGAGACCACTGAGGTGCATCGTCCGCTACGAGCGTCTCAGGTGGATGGAAATGCAGCTGCAGAACTTCATAATACCTACTTCTCAAGTGCAAGTCTCATGAAAATCGGTTAAGCCATTTTTTCTCTAATCTATCATATATATATATATATAAACATCACATTTTTAGTATATAGGATTCACCTAAGACTCGTGCGTTTCACGCCCATCAAGTTTAATCCTAAAAGGCACAAGTCGCGTACTTGACCTGACGGGTTGAGAAAGGCATTTTGGTGGCTATGCAACCTGTGTGTGAGTAGAGTCAGCAAAATTTCCCTAACTGTGGAAGCCGAAAATCAACATGTAGGTTGTTATGACGCGTTTCGAAGACCAAGGTCATCGCATCGTCAGGAATATTGTTTGGAACGAGAGAAAGCAGTGTATACATGTAGCTAACACCTGCATCTGTGTACATGTAGCTAACACCTGCATCTGTGTACATGCCTGCATCTGTGTACATGCCTGCATCTGTGTTACCTGTGTACATGCAGCTAACACCTGCATCTGTGTTACCTGTGTACATGTAGCTAACACCTGCATCTGTATCAACTGTGTACATGTAGCTATAACACCTGCACCTGTATACAATTTTCTACTGGATTCAGTCGCAAAATTTCTCATGCATTTCCTCAGCTCCTAAACTCTAAGCTAAAACAAGTTTCTGCATATTTCGTAACTTGTTGGAAAGGGATGAAGAGACTAAAAGCAGTCAAAATGTTAATAAGTATAATATAAATAAGGAGTGCTTACTACAATCACTCTGTGAATCACTAATTGCCCAGGGAGTTTTGGTCTTATATATGTAGTAATATGTAGTAATATGTAGTAATATATGTAAGTAATAGGAACTTAATGGAGGTTAAAATTCTCAAATTTGCTCAACGATGCACAGAAATTGACACTCTGAATGAGCTGAAGAACAATTATGAACCATTATCATTGAATTACCTGTAGACACCCTAGGGATCGAAGTTAAATGGAGTAAACAGTCCATCTGTCATAAGCTGTAATTCAATTCTGACCACACAGCAAGATTAACACCTCCAAAGTTTCACTGAAGTGGTCTAAGAAGCATCCTCTTCAGCTCCATCATCCCATTACGCTTCCATTAAACAACCTGACGATGTTTACCCTCCGTCTGGTTAATTTGGATGCCATGCAATTTAAGATGACTTTTTCAGCATATATAAGCCCGAAGCTCAAACTAGAACGGTATTGACACGTCAAAGCAGCAATAAAAATTACGTAAAGGAGCCAAAACTGAAGCTGCATGTGGAGCTGCTGCTTGTTGGCAACTGTGAATCTGGCTCTGCTAGTCTCCGTTTGTACTGCCGCCGGTAAGATGAATAATTGCTCAGTAATTGACTCTGGCAATCTGCAACCCTGATTATTTGCGAAAATGCTCTCGCTTCTTGCAGAGTTCTCCAGTCAGCCTCTGAACTCGACAGTCAGCTCAATCTATAGAGCTCTGTCGGGTCGGAACGAGCGAGACTGCGCGATGAAATGCGAGTGGCTGGGCAGCCTTGTCTGCTCGGCTGTGACATTCGTACCGGAATCGGGTCTCTGCCTGCTGTCTGCCCTGTGGAATGCCGACTTCGGGGCTGCTGGTGGCAGCGGCCAGGTGTTCCGCCGACCAGCTGACGAGTCAGCCTTTGAGCCTTGTAAGTGGCACAAAATTGACGATTTACTGAGCTATTAAAAACTAATATTACCTCGTTTAAACGAATCAGAATTCACACCTATGAAGTTTTACCAACCTTCCAATTCCAGACATCGTCGAGGGAAGACATTTCTACCTGATTCAGCAGCGAATCAACGGCAGCGTGAGCTTTGCCAGGAACTGGTCGGAGTACGAGAACGGCTTCGGAGACAGCTCTGACTTCTGGATTGGCGAGTGAATCATGATTTTCAGTCTTCCTGAGAGTCCGAACTCCCAGTAACAGGTTCAGTTTTCTCTAAAATTTATTGCCTTTCAGGTCTGAGAAAAATCCACGAATTGAGTGGAAATCATCCGCGGCTTCTGAGAATCGAGGCCGTCGCGTGGTCGGATGCCCTGTTTGTCTGCGAGTACTCCGGCTTCACCGTGGGCGATGCCAGCGCCAACTACAAGATGACCTTAGACTCGTACCTGGTTGGCAATTCTAATATGAGCGAAGACTCGCTCACTTATCACCGGGGAATGCAGTTCTCCACCTTCGACAGGGACAATGACGTTGACAGCATGCGTCACTGTTCCGCAGTCTATGGCTACGGCGGCTGGTGGTATAAACACTGTTTAAAGACGAATCCAAACGGAATTTACCGTTTCTCTGCCATAAAGGATGCAAGCTCAATGATCTGGTGGGGTGCCACGACAGACAGAGCGAACGCGCTGAAGAGCATCCGGTTGATGCTGCGGCTGGCCTGAGAAGAGTTTCTGCCAGTTCGCTATGGAAGACGGCGCACAATGACGAAACTTTACTGACATGTTTGTCCATCGTATGAGTCCTGTTGGCTAATAGCTCGTGCCGTTTTGTTGCTAATTCAATTTTTTTTCCATTTGGTTACTTTGTTAAAAGTTCAAATAAAGACTTCTGATGACTTTTCATGCGTTGAGTCTCTGCAGAATAGGCCTTTGCATAAGTTGAAACGGTCTGAGTAAAGAAAATTCTGCGACTCATGCGAATCTTTTTATCCGTTTGGACTACGCTTTAAAAGTATACCAGGGAAAGACGTGAAGCACTTGACAAAGAAACCATATGCTGGTAGTTCAGTGTTTTATCCTTTTGCAGACCGGACGTGGCTAAAGAAAGGATAAATGCAATCGAAATATTGCATGAAGAAATGGGTGCTCAGTCTCTTCAAAACAAAATTCAGCGTTTTCTGTGAGACTATTGACAGACTTTATTGACAGATCGAAATGGCTCACGTTATCAAAAAAGAAACTTTATTCATGCGTATTCAACAAAGCAGCCAGCTACTTCTTATGCAAATCGCTCTGCTTAAGCACGTCAATCAAACCAAAGGATATCGGAGCAAAGCCTAATGCATGCTATGATGTCTCCTTTCTTTTGTATAAAATTCTGTATAAATACGAAACTGGAGAATCCTCCCTTTTCTTTTTCCCTGAGTGCATGCTTTGCTCCTTCCTGAAAAAGATTAACAACAGCACGTTTTAAGTTGGAAGCTCTAGCGAATGCATTCTCAGAGTTTCACCAGCCTCCTCATGCTGCTGGCGTTTTCAGCCTCGTCTGTCTGCAGCGAAGACCCAACAAGTCAGGACTCGGAGACTTTCAAGCAGCTGGCACTGCCCGGAGCTCTCACCGGCTGCCGATCGATGCTCAAGGAGCCGGTAAGGAGCCTTCTGGACTGTCTGAGCAACTGGCTGCTGCTCAAGCAACAGGCGGCTGAGCCCGGTTTCGTCCGGTACGCGACCACCGACCAGGCCGGAGTCTGCGACGTCTTGAGCTGGTGCGACCAGGTTCGGGCGAACGAGTCCGACCAGCAGACGGTGCTGCTGCCGGTGTCCAAGGCTCAGCCGCGAATCGTGCTGTTCGCCGTGAGCTCCGGCAGCCAGGTGAAAGTGCTGGACTCGTACCTGAAGCCGGACGGGTGCAACGAGACTCTGCTCATGTCACCGGACGTTGGGCCGCCTCCCGCGACCTTCTGGCGGTCCTGCTGGCTCGACCGACTGTCGGATCTCGTGAAACTTATAACAGCAAAGACTCTGTCCATCGAGCTGGTCACAGCTGGCAAAACTGTGCTCAAGATCGCGTTCGATGCGAGCTTTGCCGAACTCAACTTCATGAATTGGTTCGACCCGTCGCGACTGGTCGGCAGCGAGCCGGAAATGAGCCTACCCGGCAGGTCGTACAATTTCTTCTCCATCATCGGCTCCTCCAGCGTGGGCTCCGGTAGCTACCACAATCGCACATTCTTCATCAACACCACTTTTTCAACTTGCAACGACGACTCTGGCGTCCTGGCCGTGGTGGAGAAGATCGAAATCTGCGCCTGGGCCAACCTGGGCGGCAACGGCACCGGACTACCCAGAATCGTGTACAACCCGAGTGCCGGAGTCTGGAATGATCAGGCCGTACTGGCCGACCACATGCTGATCACTGCTGGCTGATGATGAAGTTTGTCTCAACGTGAGGATTTGTGGTGAAATGACAAATGAACAAACAACTTATTCACGAGTGAAAAACAACTGCATGTAGACGATGCGATACACATCATGACACAGCTATTTTAATTTCTTCCTTCTTTTCTGAATGCATCACAGTTGCACGAGGCTGGTTGCTTATCAACGCTGATCTGAACTTTGAAATTACTCGTATCATTGCATCATGAATTCGCGAGCTAAGCTGGGCACTTAAGATCGTATTTTTAGGATTCTGCTTAGCTCGCTTATGCGATTGTAGATGCAGATACGAGTAACATGTACCTGCAGATCTAGTGTACAATGTATAGCTATAACTAATTGGGCTGTACACTGGACACAATGTAAATGAGAGTTTTGTCAAATGGCTGCTTGTCAGACTGTAAGATGTACATGTAGGCTCGTACCAAAGAACGGTCGCTTTATGTCAACAAAAGCAGAGCAACGAAGCTCTATGTTTTATAAGGATCTGCTATATGCAGCAGTTAGTTACAGCAGCCATCCACTGAAGCAGTCATCATCGCCTACATTGCGATTCGCCAGAAATCCCGGTATATTTCTTTGAGAATTTCTTGAAACCCGACAGAGTAAACATGTACTATTTACATATGACATGGTTATATAAGATGCGTGAAAAAAGACAGGAATTGAAAGCACTTTTGAAAGACAGTGAGTGGGAATCTGTCAGCAGGACAGCTGAAGGTCGAACAGTCTTCGCCTGGCGCTGCTCGGAATGGCGTCGGCGCTGGCAGCGGTGGCCAGAATTCGGGACCGAGAAACTCGGACGCCGCTGCTCCTTCCGCTGGCGCCAGCGGCGCTCCGCAAGGCGTGGACTCGAACCAGAAGCTCCGTACGCAGCTCGGAGGAGATGACGCTGTCGCTGTTGAACAGGCAGTCCAGCTGGCGCAGGCACAAAAGACCCGGTCTCTGCATCAGCTCGGACATGAGAAGTCGACCCATTCTCGAGCAGCGCTCGGACTCAACTGTGGCGATTGAAATCGCGGCCGAAATATCTGCTGTTTCAGCCACACCGTCTGGACAGTCCGCCATCGCGGCGGCAATCACCAGATCGGTGGCGGCCGTTGGCCCGACAATCAGTGCGGAGACCCAACCAGCTGTGTCGGCAAGGCGACTGCTGGTTGCTGAGGCCTGCGTCGAAAAATCCGTGAGTTGTAGCGTTGGCGATGGTGGCAGGGGCGTGAAACTTTGCAAAAGAAGACGCTCGACAGCAGCTCGAGCAGCCAGCACTTCGGGAGACGCTGGTACTACAAAAAGGAAAATAGTGGCGGTCTGAACCTTGGCTTGGCTGAACTTTACTACTTCGATGATCCACTGAAATATCCACAGCTATCTGCCCCATGAACAACTGGAGTACAAAGGACGCTATTATTCGATCTTCTAGCATATGCTCTGGAGAAATCGGTATTTATCGTTTTATCGATCGATTCTGTCTATGGTAGAATCCCATTCAGAGCTATGCGTTCTCCGGAGCTTGCTATATCCTTACCGGCCTCCAGCTCATTTCTAAGAAAACCGAGTGTGTGGGGTCCTTCGATCTACTGCAGTTATGCACGATCTTTCTTCTTTAGGATGGCTCATGACGCACGCCCTGTGACGTGTTTTGAACAATAAAGCGGATGCATAAAGGCAAAAAATAACCTTCAATTTTGAGTTCACGGTGCAGCTCCAAAGCCCTACTGGTGCTGATCCTCAGCAGTTCAGCAGCCGCTGAACCGCCATCGGTGACAAAATGCTTCAGTTCTGGACGTTCTGCCAGCGCTTCTGACATCTGTTGGGCTGCTTGGCGATAGAGCCAAAAAGCCGCGACAAATTTCTGCTCCGTCTCTGCTTCCACAGCTTTCTTGTACGCAGCGATCGATGCCTGTCGAGTTTGGGCACCAGTGTTGCATCAGATTGAATAGACAGATGCTTTCAGAAATTTTTGTACTGTACTTAAACAATATTTAAATAGGGATTTCAATCTTTTTTAATTTAGTGAGCTTTTTATTTGGCACTAATTGCTTGTGATTTCGAAAAGACAAATTAAAGCTAATAAAATTATTAGAAACACATTTAAAATCACTTTATTATTTGTATTATGTCTGCTTGATTTTCAATTAACTGTATTTCTGAAAGTCCTGATTTTTTATATAGATTATATAAAGAAGTATCATTAAATAGTTTGTATGGGTACATAAAATTCTTATTTCTGTAATCCTTGAATGAGAAGTTTGAAATATTCAACACAAAGAAAATTTAAGTCAATTACGCTCGTATGTTTAAATTTGCGCATCTTATTCTTAATGTCTTTCTAAGTGTTAATAACATCACTGTATTAAAAAGCATTGCTGCTTACCAAGCATTATTTTCACTATTCTAATTTGAAAAATCTAATTTAACTTACACTTAGTTTACAATTTTTGTCGACCTCGACGATAGAACTAGATTGAACTGATGACGTTGAAGTTGAGCTCGTATTCATTTTTGCGCAGCAGATCATTATTCCTTAATATTTATTGGTTTACTACTGCTAATTTTAAAGCGATGGCGCAATTAAACTCTGCATAACTATTCGTGAGATTATGAAGCTCTCTACAACTTAAATTTTAGTGACCTTGCATGGTAAGTTTTTTTTCCTCTCATCAACTTGATTTAAAAATTAGTTAGTACATTCAAAGTTAAACTACTACAAACGCTAAAATCTGTAAGTGTTAAAAGTTTTCCAGGCTATAAAGTGTTACTGAAGTTATTATTAAAGCAAGAAAGCGTAGTTTATGGCGATAATTTATTTATTTTATATTGTTTCTCGAAATTTTGTTTTAACTTTTCAGTTGTTTCCATAAAAACTCAATCAGTACACGTATTTTACCGTATGTTCTTTGCACAACTTCGCGAAGCTTAAATTTCGAAATACCTGTTTGTCCGCCTTGGTGCTGAAAAAGTAAAATTGTATAAAAGCTCGAATAATTTTACTCTCTTTAATTTCAGCCCTGTTATTTGCAAGACTTGCCTGAGAGGTTTGCTTGTTAATCAGTTGTTCTGAGCAAAAAATGTCTATAATAAGACGAATCATCTCTCGTTATATTTTGTTCCTATTTTCTGGTTTAATAAACAACCGCATATGAATTAGAAATTTGAACATAGCAGGAGAGGAAATCTATCATTAAATTTTGAAGGAATCTTTGCCAAATGATGAGTACAAACTATATAACTTACGTCCACCTGATGCATATGTATCAGATATAATTGATTGATGCATTTATAATTAGATATACAACATAGAAAAAGTTTATAAATAAGATGTCTGCAACACATTTTTCAGGCAACCTTTTAGTTTGGGTCAAGTAGTTTAATCCATCGCATCAAAAAGAGCACCAGAGTACATGAATACGATTAAAATTTGATGAATCCAAAACCATAAACAGTTAATATATTTTCCACAGCAATGAAAAACAAATATAGTTCACACTATATTTAGTTCACACACTAAGTACAGTTAGCGATTGAATTTATTTCTTAATCAGGCTGAGAAATTCTTCTCGACTCTTTGGATCGTCGCGAAGGCAGCCCAGCATGGTGGAAGTGACGGTGACGGCGTTGATCTTCTGCACTCCTCGCATCACCATGCACATGTGCGTGGCCTCCACCACCACTCCAACCCCGTTTGGCTGCACAGCCTTCGTGATGGCCATCGCTATTTGCTTTGTCAGGCGCTCCTGGACCTGTTGCATTACATTGTAGTTTGGGATCGGCTTGATTGGCTTCACAATGCCATCAGTCCCTGCCATCAGTCCCGATCCCATATCAGTCCCGATCCCATATCAGTCCCGATCCCATATCAGTCCCGATCCCATATCAGTCCCGATCCCATATCAGTCCCGATCCCATATCAGTCCCGATCCCATATCAGTCCCGATCCCATATCAGTCCCGATCCCATATCAGTCCCGATCCCATATCAGTCCCGATCCCATATCAGTCCCGATCCCATATCAGTCCCGATCCCATATCAGTCCCGATCCCATATCAGTCCCGATCCCATATCAGTCCCGATCCCATATCAGTCCCGATCCCATATCAGTCCCGATCCCATATCAGTCCCGATCCCATATCAGTCCCGATCCCATATCAGTCCCGATCCCATATCAGTCCCGATCCCATATCAGTCCCGATCCCATATCAGTCCCGATCCCATATCAGTCCCGATCCCATATCAGTCCCGATCCCATATCAGTCCCGATCCCATATCAGTCCCGATCCCATATCAGTCCCGATCCCATATCAGTCCCGATCCCATATCAGTCCCGATCCCATATCAGTCCCGATCACATATCAGTCCCGATCCCATATCAGTCCCGATCCCAGCGGTGCCTATAGCTACCACACCTACAAAAAGTCCACAGATGCGCACCTGCATTCTCCGGCTGTAGATCTCCACAATCCTGGCGAGCTTGCTGATCCCCAGAACCCGCTTATTCGGCAAGTAGCCAATGGAGACTTTGCCAATGAACGGCACCATGTGGTGCTCGCAGATTGAGAACATCTCGATGTCCTTCACTACTACCATTTCGTCGTGGTCCTCGTCGAAGATAGCTTCGTTAAGAACGTCGTCGATTGTCTCGTCGTAGCCTGAAGAGCAGAATATTTCAATTCTGTTAAAAATATGATTTCGGGCTAATACCATGTACAACGGTAACTTCTAGTGGTCCAATTGTGACCTCTACGTGTCCCAACTAGATATGCGCATTTTGAATCGCAGCCTCTCACCTTTAGTGAAGAACAGCATTGCCTTGGCCGCTCGCTCCGGAGTCTTCTTCAGTCCCTGCCGCTCCGGGTTCTCTCCAACCATGCTGATGACGCTCTTGTAGGCACTCGACATCTCCCCGAGCAGATGATCTCGTTGGCGCCTCTCCACTATCGATGTGGCGTCCTGCTGCTTCTTGGCGTTGCCGTTCTGGGCTGGTGGAGCAATAATGGAAATTAGTAATAAAATAAAACAGGTTTTTGGTAGAAACCGGAGCAGTCAATGTGCATAGAGATAATGGAACACACCCTGTGTACTAACTTCTGCATAGTAGCTAACAGTCACCTGCCTACCTGTGTGCCTCCCCCGACCTACCTGCTTGTCTACCTGTCCTCTGGCAACCTTAATCGAACGCATGTAACGCGAGGGGCATGCGTTTATCTGCCTCGAGTGCATCCTCTATCGAGCTCATCTTTCCCCGATATAATTTTACTCTTCCAAGGTAACATTTTCCTGGAAACGGTTGCCTAAATTATAGAAATAGAGAAATGAATCCTATTTTTAAATGCCTACTTAGCTCACCTGTTGAATCGGAATCGGAGTGCAACTGGTCGGCCATTGTAATGAACGGGTTCACCTGGACAAAGGAGAGATTTACGCAACGAATCGCTTCGACAGCAGACTGTCTGAGTGTCCTTTCCAGCAAGTAAACAAGCACCTTATTCTGCAGCAGATTGTTGCAGAGACCTGCATGTTTGCTAAGCTGCTTTATAATTACTCTGCATTGGTTCGGGGGGGGCTACATGGGGGTTGGGTCGGATCAGAGCTGGCGCAACCTTCCGCACGTCTCGCGCACAGTAATGGGTTGGCTGTCATAAATTCAGTGATCGTTATTGACACCAGCTGCTTTCGGGTCCCGCCTCTGTCTCTCTCTCTCTCTCTCTCTCTCGGTGTGTGTGCGTGTGTGTCTTTTCCTCTCACACGCGTTCAGATCAACTCAGCCAGGATTGTCGGAGCTCCAAATACTTAGGGCAATATGTCATAGTTAGCAATGCACATTACAACTTAACATGGAAAAGTGAACGCACCGAGTTTTCTTCCTGCTCTTCTGAATTTCTAATCAACCCGAATCGCGTTCTGTAACCAAGAGGTGACGCGAGGTCATCCAGGACGCATTCGCTTGATTCTGACACTGAAGAAGCAAGCAAGCTTCCAAACCTGCTTTATCTTGTAGTTTTGGAGCTTTTTATAATTCCAGCTTCGGTTACAGCGTCGGACTCACGACTGAAAGGTCGGGGTTCGATTCTTGACACAATCGGAACAATTTGCGTCCTTGAGCAAGACGCTTAACTCTGCATTGCTTCAGTTCACCCAGCTGTAAATGGGTACCAGCATTAGCTGAGATAATTGACGGTGTGTGTGACGACCCCCCCCCCAGTCCTTGGACTGAACAGCCGTACGCAGCCTTCAGATGCGCCTCGCAGTAAATAAGGCGTCGCTTTCATAACACCGAATCTTCACAAGGCCGAAAACTACTGCATGGTCCTTCATAACACCGAATCTTCACAAGGTCGAAAACTACTGCATGGTCCTTCATAACACCGAATCTTCACAAGGTCGAAAATTACTGCATGGTCCTTCATAACACCGAATCTTCACAAGGTCAAAAATTACTGCATGGTCCTTCATAACACCGAATCTTCACAAGGCCGAAAACTACTGCATGGTCCTTCATAACACCGAATCTTCAGAAGGCCAAAATTTCACATCGTAGAAAACTTATATAACCAGGACCATGCATAATTTTCGGCGTTGTGAAATTCCGGTAATATGAAGCCCCCCGCGATAGCTGCAGCTGAGCTGTTGGTTGCACACCTGCCAGTTAGGCTGGCGCGGCCTAATGTTAACAATTATGTTCTAGTTGACCTTTGTAGTCACATATGAACTCTGATGCTACCTCTGAGCTACCTGAGAACTTTCTCACTGGCCAAGGACAAACTCAGCATTAGGTTAGGTTAGGCTAGCTGCAGGGCTGTCCCGGGGGGACACAGCGGGAAGGCGCGAGCGCCCATTCCGCTAATCCCTGAACGGCCGACGCGTCGCTACGAGCTATGGACGAAGGGTTGGCGCCGCCCAGGGAGGTCCCCCAGTGTCGCCAGCAGCTATAGTGTTCTCTGGAAAGGAGAGTTCAGCCCTGTGGGTGGCCCGGAGGTAGCGCATGAGCTGATTAAAGTTTTCGGGTTTGCACGCTTCAGTAATATATGTGTGTGGCCCGAGGTAAGTGAGTCTGGCTCGCGTAAAGGCGGGACAGATGCTGACGAAATGTTCAGCGGTTTCGTCACCTGAGTTACAGAAACTGCAGATGGCGTTGGTGGCGTAGTCCTGCAGGTACTGGTGCCTAGAGAAGCAGCCGTGACCTGAGAGGGTCATGGTGGCAGCCCGGATGTCTCTGCGCGAGAGGCGCAAGAGGAGCTTCCGGAGCTGGTGAGAGGGCTGAGGGACAGCGCCTCTGGATTGCCTGCAGGTAGTGCAGTTCGCCCAAGTCGAGCGGTGCTGGGTCCTGATCCACGCTTTGATGCGCGAGTCGATGACATAGCCAGGAATCGGGACAAGGGGTTCGGGACCGAGAGAGGAGCCGGAGGCGCCAAATTTTGCAAGGGCGTCAGCCAACTCATTCCCTCGGATCCCCACATGCTCCGGAACCCACTTACGGGTGATTTTGTTGGTGGAGCCCAACATGTTGAGGAGTTTGATACAGTCGATGACTGTAGCAGAATTGGTACTACAGCCACTGATGGCGTGCAAGGCAGCTTGGCTGTCCGAATGGAAAATGGACCCTCCAGTTCAGGAAGATTCCAACACCAAAACCGGTGTTGGCTGACTGCTTAGAACCGTCGGTGTAGCAGTGAAGCTCACCAGGGTTTCAGTGGTCATTGATGGTATCGCGCGAGTCGATAGCTACGGAGTAGCGTTGTCTCAGGTTGAGCGTTGAGACAATGCCATCGGTGAAGACGCGATTGGCCTGACACTCGTTGAGAATGTTGAGGCACAGGTCGCTATGCGGGACGAGGTTCCGCTTAGCAGGTGCCCTCATGTAAAGGAATTTGACACCGGCATCAAGTAAACACCGCGTCGTTCTAGCCGCCTCACCCCTGACGAAGAGGTCGAGAGGCGGTAGATTAAGGAAGGCCCCATGCCGGCAAAGGGCGTGGACCTGGTGGCGTTGCAGATAAGCCTACACGCTCTGCCTTGGATCGTGTTGAGCAAATCTGCATGGCTATTGACCTGGGTAGCGCTAACCCAGACAACCGAGGCGTACGTAATGGCAGGTCTTACTACGGAAGTGTAGATCCACCAAAGCCGCTTTGGGGATAGACCCCAAGAAGTGCCAAGTGCTCGTCGGAGCTGGGCCAGGATGGCTGAGGCACGCTTGGCTTTTGCTTTCACGTGGAAGGACCAGTTGAGCCGGTGGTCAAGTATGACCCCGAGACATCTGGTCTGGTGCGCGAAGGCAATATCTCTGCCGTATAACTGCAGAGGTCGTATGTTCCAGCGTATTCTGCTGGTGAACGTAATGGCAACAGTTTTGGGCTCAGAGAGTTCCAGACCGTTGTCATTGGCCCAAGATTCTGCTTTGCGGATAAAGCTCTGCATCAGATCCCTGAGCGTGCTGGGGGACGGCCCAGCCACAATGGCAGTGACGTCGTCAGCATACCCGACTTTGAAGACGGGATCAGGTCGAGGGTCGCCCAGGAGAGCGTCCATGACCAGGTTCCAGAGCGTCGGGGTGAGGACTCCGCCTTGGGGTCCACCCTTACAGACTCTGGCGGAGGCAGTTTGCCCTAGAAGTTGGGCAGTGACCGTACGGTTAGAGATCATGTACATGATCCACCGTATGAGGGTAGCGTGAGCTTTGCGGTTTTGAAGGGCCCTCTGAAACGCTTCAAAGATAACGTTGTCGAAGGCGCCAACAATGTCGAGAAAAAGAGCCAGGGCGTAAACGTCACCCAGTCCGCCCGTTCAATCTTCTAGACTATCGCATGCAGGGCACTGTCAGTCGACCTCCCGGTACGGAAGGCGTGCTGATGATTGCTGAGGGGCATTGCTGTCAGCTCGCAAGAAAGCAGCCGCCAGAGAATAAGCCTCTCAGTGAGCTTAAGCATTGCTGACGTTAAGCTAATTGGCCTAAATGCCTTGACGCTCTGGTAGTCACCTTCCCAGGTTTGGGAATGAAGACTACCCGAGCTTTGGTCCAGCACTTGAGAACGTATCCCAGTTGGATAGAGGCCTGCATGAGATTGCGGGTGAGTCTCAAGAACGAGGGTATCTTGGCTGCTTCACGAAGAAGAACAGGGTAGATACCATCAGGTCCAGGAGATTTGAAGGGCTTGAAGGTTCTGACCGCACTAGCGATTAAGTCTTCAGTGATAATGCCCGCCGCTAGGGTGGCTCCATCCATCGAATGGTTGGGTTCCGATCTAGCAGTGGGTACCCTCGGGAAGAATGTGCTGAGCATATGCTGAAGCACTTCTTACCACTTGTCTACGACAGAATTCCTTCCCCACATCTCTATCTTACCAAATGGCAAGCACTGCATGCCATAGACAATTTAGATCTGCGCTGTACACTTCGAATTTCAAAACAGTTGCTTTATTATGGACAGGCAAGAAAACACTTTCTCAACAGGAGAAGTGACATCTTTGACTGGAGAATAGTCTATGGCCAACCTAGAAAAAAGGCAAGAGGGAGGGAATACAGGCATGAAAAGTTAACTGCAAGAATTTTTACTGGTGCCTCCTTAGCTCACCACCCCAACTTACCAAATCTTACAATGCAAGCGGTCAGACAGCGACGGCAAGCAGCCAAGCAAGCCTTGCGAAACTTGGGCCTCGACAGCGAATCGAGCGATGAGTCGAGCGATGACTCATTTTTCACTGCCGAGAGCGAGGGAGAGGACGGTGACGAAAATCAAGAAGGCAACGATGGACCGGAGGAAGACGATCAGGGAATGATGCACGATGATTGGAGATCAGTAACTCCAGAGACTGATGCTCGAGCTAATTCTCTTCCCGAGTTCCTCGGGGCAAGCGGAGTCAATCCGGGATTCTCCGTACCTGCTGATGTTGATGACGGCTGGACAGCCATTTTCGAGCAATTTTTACCCGATGAGTTGCTGCTTCAGATGTGCATGTGGACAAACAAGAGAGCGCAGCTGGATATTGCCAAGTTTCAAGAAGAACACGGAGATGATGAACTGCCTTACGGGCTCAGAACGTGGAAGCCCTGCACTGTTTCTGAGATGAAGAAGGTGATCGGCGTTATATTATATACCGGAGTTGTACAGAAACCGGAGGTGACGGCTTACTGGTCTACGGACCCGTTCTACTTTCATCCCTACTTTCAAAGCATGAAGATGCTTCCTCGCTCGCGGTTTCAACAAATCATGTCATGGCTGCGTTGCTATGACTGTCTTGACTTCGACGCTGGTGATCCCTTGTGCAAGATCAGGCCGTTCCTAGACATGGTCCAGACAGTTTGCAAGAACAGCTACCTGCCCGGTCAAAGCATTGCCGTTGATGAAGCGCTGCTGCTCTATAAAGGGAGGCTGATTTTTAAGCAGTACATGCCCAACAAGAGAGCCAAGTTTGGCATCAAATTGTACTGCCTTGCAGAGTCTTCTACAGGCTACATGTGGAACTATCTGATACATTCAACCACCATTGCGAATGAACAGTTCGGCAACGATGTGCCGCAGCTCTCAATCAGTGAGAGAGTCGTCGTAGAACTTTGTCGCGACATTCTGGACCTTGGATATCGGGTCTTTTGCGACAGTTGGTTTTCATCGGTGCGACTGGCCAAGTTCCTTCTGACCAGAGGAACAACCTTAACTGGGACCGTTCGCAAAGACCGAGGCGTTCCACCGATTCTGCGAGATATGCTCTTGCAACCACCGAGTCATTCCTTTGCCCGACATGGTGACATCCTTGCTGTGAAGCTGGTTGACAGGCGAAGCTCAGGAACAAAGACTGTCTATCTGTTGGACTCCGCTTCAACGGCTGCTAGCTCTTTGGTTAGCCGGGTACTGCGCGGTGGTGTGGAGCAGCAGCTGCTGAAGCCCAACTCGGTTTTGCAATATAATCAGAACATGGGAGGTGTGGATCGGATGGATGCCGCAGCCCAGCCTTACAGCGCATGCCGCCGAACGCACAAATGGTTCGTAAAGTTGGCGGTGTTTCTGCTACAGCAGCTGGTTCGCAACTCCTGGATTGTGTACCGACATCTAGGTGGATCCATGAGCTTTCTCAGCTACACTGAAAGGTGTGTAAAGCACTTGATTGAAAGCAGCGGAAATGGTCGATCGAGATTTAAGCGTCAAGCTCTTCCCCGTCAGCCAGGCGACATTCATCACCGGCTGGAAAAGCTACCCGCTACCGCAGCACAAGAACGGCCTACCAAGCGTTGCCGAGTTTGTTACCAGCGCAGACTGAAAAAGCGGACCGTCTACTTCTGCCAAGGCTGTGACGGTCAGCCTGGGCTTTGCCTGGAGCCGTGCTTCTTTGAGTGGCACTCGGCTAACTGATTACTGGCGCTTTGCTGAAACTTTATTCGAACTGTTGCTAAAATTATTTTCATTCACTTGCATGCAGCTTCATTTGCCCTTATGTTCTTAAGATTTACCTTTGTGCATGCAATGTATGTCGTTTTCTATTTGTTTTGTGACACTCCGACGCAGTATGACAATACAAACAGTTTTTTGGCCTTGGCATGCATAGCATTCCATTTGGTTGAGTCAGACAATGATTCTGTCTAAACTCGCTTTCCCATCGACTTCAAATCTGTCTATGGTCAATTGACAGAATGAACGATGGCATGCACAGCATGCCACTGGTAATCATAAGGTTAAGGGTCTTTAGTAAGAGAGCCATCATCTTTTCTGATCATAGCTAATTTGGACATTTTGTCCATTGTAAGGGCCTTGACAAGCCTAGAAGTAGGTCTGTCTTGATCCAACTCATTGCAGAATTGGCGCCATTTACATTCCTTGGCCTTGCGAAATTCAGATTTGAAACTTCAGACCAGGGTGGCCGAGGAGAGCTCGGATTCGGAAGACCCGGCCTCGTCCTCAACTCCTTCTCCGGCTGGCAGGTTTGGTTCCCGGGGCTTGGCCGGAGCCGTCACCGCGGTCGCCAAACTGTTGCTAGCAGAGGGGCGAGACGCAGCTCCGGCTTTGGGATCGGCTTGCGCCTTTCCTTGGGCCTTAGACTGCGCCCCGCTCTTGCCGGAGATTCCGGGATTGGCAGTAGGCTTCCCTTTGGCAGACTTTCCTCGGCGCATCTTGAGCTTGAGGGCACCCAGCTGGAAAGAGGATCCGTTTGGGTACCGACTCTCCCAAGCGTTGGAAAGGCCGAGGACGATTGATTTGCCTGTTTCCCCCTGCGGACATTGCGGTGATACACCAGTCCACTAGCAGGGAGGTCGGGATTCAGGCGCAGTAGGATCCGACGGATAACGTCTGGTCCAGCTGCGGTGCTCTTTGCAGGGACAAAAACCACGTAGGGTATTGTCTTTGGACGCTGGCCTTCGCGAAGAAAAAGGGCTCCGCCGAGGTCAGCATCCAAGGAGACCGTCGGCAGCCGCTGGAGCAGCTGCTGAGCGTCCTCCTCACTGCTAGGAGCAATAAGAACGAATGTGCTTCGCAGCACCATCCGCTCAATGCCGATGGAGATTCCCTCCTCGACAGTCAGCTCAATCAGATAGGAGTCAATAGCACTCCACGCTTTTTGAAGCTGATCAGTTGTCCAGTCCTGGTCGCGACCTTGGATGATCACTCCCGGGATTTTGGCCTTGGCCTTCGCCGCAAAGGTAGCTCCCGAAGGAACCTCCTTGTTGGCAGTGGCCATTTGTTGCGCCGTGGTTTCGGCCTCAGCAGCCGCAGCAGCATCTCCAGGGAGCGCCGCCGCTGAACTACTGGAGCTTCCACCGGCCGGCCCGTCTGGTTGCCTTGGGACGCCAGTCGCTTCAGCGTCCATGGTGGACGCCGCCGCTTTGGCCCCCGCAGCTCCCTTCTTGGCCTGCCTTTTGGCGCGTTGCTTAGCGCGTTTGCGCTCGAGCCGAGCCCGCTGAGCTTCGTCGGATCTGCCAGATTTGGCCGATCCTTTAGGCTCAGAGCCCGCGGTTCCCTTTGATCCACCAGCAGAGCTGGCAGGTCTTTGGGTACTTTGGTTTTGGTAGCTCTGGTCGGATCTGCCAGCAGAGCCAGCCGGTCCTTCCTTTGCCACAGTTGAATCAGTCGGTTGGGATCTGGCAGCAGGGCCGGCCGGTCCTTCGGACTGAGGTTGGGGTTTAGAAGGGACCCCGTCCCTAGAAATAGGGTTTTTATCCATAGTTGGCTCGAAGGCCATGATAAAGGTTGGTGGGCTACCCTCGAAGGGGCGCGGTACCCACCCGGCCGCTCCACCTGACCGTGCAGTAGGCCAAAGAACCCTCAAGGCTCAGCATTAGGAAGCGGGACGTTAAGTTTCTAGGAGTCATCCACGTTTTCCTAAAATGAATAACAACATTATTAGTGTAGTACATTGTATAATATCGATTGGCTTGTACATGTACATGTAACTATGATTGTGAGGGGAAAAGGAATAGCCGACTTAAGAAACTCAAGAAAACTTCATGAGGCCCAGCGGCCTGACTGTAAGGGTTATGAGGGTCTGGTGGCCTGACTGTGCGGGTCATAGGGGTCTGGTGGCCTGACTGTGGGGCTCATAGGGGTCTGGTGACCTGACTGTGGGGGTCATAGGGGTCTGGTGGCCTGACTGTGGGGGTCATAGGGGTCTGGTGGCCTGATTGTGGGGACAAGTCAATAAGTCTTGTAGTAATAAATAAGAAATTTAAACGCACAACGTCACATTACAGTCGTCAGATTTCCATCCTCCAAATAATTGTACTTTCTATTTTGCAATTCAACCTCGTACTTTTCAGTTAGCCGTCTCCCTTCGCCTACCATGCTCTTCCCCACAGACAATCTCAACCGTTAATTCACCATAGATAATTCAGCTAACTTCTAGCTCGTATTAATAATTTATTGTCTATACGACAACAGTGACACAAAGGCAAATATAGACAACAGCATCAGCAGAAAAATTCATCATTGCAGGATAAGCATTTTTTAGAACTCCAATCTTAGTAAACATAGCAATCATGAGATTTTAATACTCTAGACTTTTATCTTGAATCATTTAGAGCAGAAAAAGATCTGGCCACTTTAGACGCTTGACACCGCGCTGCGCTGCGGTCCGCCAGCTGACTACGGCACACAGGGGGTTCTCAACCTGTCCAACTGCCTCTGTCTCTTTTCAGTCGCTTCTGCCGCGGTTCCCACTGCACACTGCAGTGCCTGTAGCATGTCAATCCTATTCGTATCTCATCCAAGTCAGCCAGCCAGCGCGTGCCAGGCAGAGGGCGCGGTGGTCCGAGGTGCCGGGCGCCTCACCGTGGACCCATGCGGTCTCATCTCTTGCCTTACAAAAAGGCGCGAGTCGGACCAACGCTCTGCTTCTATAGGTCTCAGTAGTGTAGGCGAGACTTCGGTAAAAAGTTAATTATTAGTTCTAAACCTATATTGACGAAGGTAAGTCTACCTGTATTCACCTCTTAAATACGTAGTATCAATCCTGCAAATGTAACCCGAAGCTTCGCTTGGCAATGTTGAATCTCGATCTACAGAGAATTGGAGTTCGAATCAACCTTTCAGCCTATAGTGTAAAAATCTTTAATGCAATTCTGTGACGCCCATCGTGCATTTTGTCCACGCGCAGATGCTAAAACTACTGAGCCTCGCCGTCGCCTGCTGCCTGCTGGCAGCGGTCAGCTGCCGCAACGCCGAGACGCCTCTGTCCGACCCGGACCTGGACACCATCAGCATCTACATCAAGGCCACTCTGGAGAACCTGCGCCAGGCGATGCCGCACGGAATCCCCGAGCTGATGATCCCGCCGCTTGAGCCGCTGTCTCTGCCGGTCATCGACATCCCCCGGATTAAAGAGGGCGTCGCCGACGTCCAGCTCAACATGCGCAACTTCGTCATGAACGGCCTGTCCTCCTTTGTCGTGCGCGATGCCAAGGGCCACACTGGCAGCATGAGCATCGAGCTCGACCTGTTCTTCCCGCAGGTGGCGGCCCGAGCCGATTACAATCTGGACGTGAGTTTTTTTAAGCTTACAGTCGCGGGAGAGAAAGGTGTAAGCTTGTGAGAATCAATATTTACCCAAGAAGACCCATAAGCTGTAGATTTTTAGTTTCTCCTGCAAGTCGGCTTGCTTCTGAGGAAATCAAATTCCTTGCTCACAGCAGGGCCGTTCTGAAGCGCCTTCCAATGACTTCTTGAGTCCTTAGTACTTAGTGGCACTAGAAGAATTATAAACCAGAAGAAGAAGAAGTTTAAACCAGAAGGATTATAATCCATAATCTATCGAACGCCTCTTTAATGTATACAGACGGACATGTACTCGTATGAAGCATCGGAGCCACTAAACATGTACTCATCAACCCCACCACCAGGGCAAGATTCTGATCTTCCCGCTGTACGGCAGCGGTCCGGCTGCCATCCAAATCAACGACCTGAGCATTCGCTTCGTGGCTTCCGTGTCCATCGAGGACTTCACCCGTGTTCAACTGAACAACTTGCAAGTCGACCTGACCTTCTCTCAGGTGCAGATGTACCTGGAGGGCATCGTCGGCGGCGGCAACCTCGGTAGCGTGGTCAACACCCTGCTGAACGCCATGGGCAAGCTGATCTACGACAGGCTGAAGGGCAACCTGCTGCCCGAGGTCAACCGCATCCTGCGCACGGTCATCAACAACGAGCTTGCCAAGGTAGATCTGCGCGACATCCTGGGCGGCATGCTGCCCTACAGCAGCAACCGCCTCCGACCCGTCGATGAAAGCGCCAACAACTACGTCGATAGGCTGATGGCCAACCTGAGGCCGCTCATCCACGCCAACAACCTGGACCCGATCAGCATTCCAGAGCAGCGGGTCAGCTTCTCCAAGAAGATTCTTCTGGTCACCGTGTGGGGCAGCGCCAGGATGTACAACGGTCTGGCCTACGGTCTGTCCACCATCCACAGGGCCGGAAACTGCAACATCGGCGCGCAGGGCACCAATGTTGTCGTCGGCTGCGTCATTGGCATTGACAACATCCGTGGAAGCTTCGACTCCCGCGCCGAGTTCATGGGCATCGGCGTCAACGCCGGCATCTCTTTCCTGGTCTCCCGCGTCCGAGTCGTCTTCCGCGTCAGCGCCGACGTCGCGGCCGGCTCGAGCCCGAGACTGGATCACTTCGCCATCAGCGAGGTCAGCCCAGTTGCCGTCAGCATCAGCGGCCTCGGCCCGCTGGACTGGATCCTTACGCCGGTGGCCAACGTCGTTGTGAACGCCGTCCAGCACCTCATTGTAGCTGCCATCGAGTCGCCGATCCGTCACGAGCTGTCCAAGGTCCTCGGCAGCGTTAGCATCCCTGGCTTCCCTTAAAAAGCCAGCCGAGGATTTGAAAGCGTTGAAAATGTAGGCAGGTAGCCCCGCGTGTTTTGCAAGTCTTATTCTTGACAAGTCTTGAGACCCAAAGAAATAAACGATATATAGCAAGGGTGAAAATAAAGAACTATTTGCCAATAAATTGCACAAAAAATGCGTCTAACAAACTTCAATTTTCTTTCGACTGTACAAACAAGCAAGAGAATAACAATATTATCAACATCGTCATGTTCCAACAATGCTACTTAAAAGTATAAGGAGAATGTGTACAGCGATAAATTTCAGTACGAATAAAATAACGCAAATCCAGAATTGTCTCCACTGTCACTCGACTGAAAAATACGGCAAGAAGCCCAGAAGCCCGGGTCGGGTCATTTTTGCATATACAGAGTAGAAAAGAAGTTGTTAATCCGTAGAATTTGTGCAACAGTAGGCGAGAACTCCAGTGTTTTGAAGGCCTGACAAGACTGCTTCTGGTCCCGCGATTATTCATCTTCCCCTGCATGTAATTAGGGGAACTGTTGAAGACAATGGAGGCTGAAACCGAGTCTAAAGAGCTACGTGACACCGCTTTGCTTAATTAATAATTACATGTATGTAGCCTGATCGATTACAATTTACAGCAATTAATAGCATCGTAATTCACAGTAATTGCAGTAATGAACTAAACAGCTACGTAAAAAAGACAGATAGCCATTCCATGAAAAAGATCCGTTGAATTGAAAGCAATTATTTTGCTGTATCAGGAAATATGTTTTGCGCAAAAGCAGCAATGCAGTCACGCGCTCTGGCTTTGAACGTACAGCTACGAAAGTGCTTACTTGGCAAAATATTCTACCAGGGTTAGTAGTTGAGGCAGAAATTTTGCTTTTGTCAGCAAATCTAGTCCACTAGCTAGAATGGCAATACTGCGCCTTCACTCCAGGGGACTTGAGCACTCAAATGCCCGTCCCTTATTCCCCTTTCCATGTTAGGAAATCCCCAACACAATTTTCGTCCATACTCCCCCGATATAAATGTACGTGGTAGAGAGGAAGAGATAGCAAACTTATTTTCTGTGCCCCCTCTTCTAGAATCTTCCACGAATTCACGGCACACCCACGCAGAATCTGGCGGTTGGTTGCATTGAGAAGTTCTTCACGGGTCATCCCACAAGCTTATCTCAAATGTACGCATAGAGGGACAACAGCTCGGGCTTTGGAAATACAGAGGAATTTTCCATTGCGCGCGACGTGCGCTGATAAGACCCCACGAGCGCGAAGCCCGAGCCGGGCCGCACGTTGTGCTTCGCACAATTGTTCTAAAAATAGATATCGGGAGGCAACCCCCCGCCCTGATTGTACATTCAGACCCCCTCTCCGAGGCCGGCCGCTCATTGGGTCTTTGAGCCGTCAAACTCTTGCCGCCCGTTTGGGCCAAAGGGTAGCAATTTGAGCGTGATTCAGCACTAGCCCTGTGTAAGAGTTCGGCTACCGCACAAACTGTTCTAAGCCTTTCTAGCTTCGCCTATTTAGAGGCCCGCGATTTGCTGAACCAAGCCTTTCTCTTCACCGCCTCTAACTACCGCAGCAATAACGCAAGCAAATAAAGGAGTGCAGAGCCTTCATCAAACTGCAACAGAAATCAAATGGCGCCCAAGCAGAGAATGCGAATCATGAACGAGCGGGCCAGCAACAACATCACCCAGCGTGGCAACATTCCCAAATCGCTCAAGACCAAGAGCGACGGGCCGCCCGTTAGCGCCTGGCTACTCGGCGTCTTCGTTTTTGTCGTGTGCGGCTCGGCCATCTTCGAGATCGTGCAGCACATCCGAATCGGCATCTGAGGAGGCCTACCTGGACTCTGAACTAATTACTGACATCCTGTCCGGATTACTGTCTTATCCTGCCATTATTAACTACCGAAAGCTTCATTTCATGCAACTCCCGTTTTGTTGTTTTGCGTGCGGCATTTATTTGTAATACTATTATTACAGGATAGGAAGTATAAATTAGCGCACTCGTATGGTTAAGTAAAGACGAGAGAGCTCATTAATAATGAATAAATTAAATTAAATTAATTATGCAACCTATAAGAGATATTCTTGATAATTTAATCCATATTCAATAAAAATCGACTTGATTAAATAAACTTATGACGCAAAAGTACGTTACGAAATTCAGAATCAAAAGCGCATGATTCGCAAAATTTGTTTTTATTTTTTGTTTAACTGTTTAACTGATTTTAATTTTTTAAAATGAACGCCCGGAGTTGATTACTGGCGCTGCCTGGCAGTTAAATTTTCATTTTAATAATCTTTAAAAGTTGCTGGCAAACTCCAAAAGAAAAAAACAAAATTTATATTATGTATTCTTGTAGTCTAAATCGTCACAGAGGTTCGAGGTTCGAACCGCGCTCACTGGTCAGGCTGGGTTGCAGTTTGCAATGTATTTGCACTATAAATGAAAGCGTTAACAGTTTAGTTACTAAATAAATATAAGTAGTAACACGCGCTGATTTGCGATTAAATCAAATCTAAAGAGATTTAAGTTCAAGGGTGGCAATTTCTGCTAATCAATCAATGCATCAAAGAGACGGCGATTTGGTTGTTAATAGATCAAATATGATCTGACACTGATAACAAAAACAATGCAGCAATAAATCCGACAAAATCAACGAGCAATGACCAGATCTAGACAAGCAATGACCAGATCTAGACAAATCCTGACCAAGAGCAATTCTGTATAGATACAGAAGACAAGGCGTGACGAGATTTTAAAAAAGAGCCCAAAGCGTTTGCACAAATCAAGAGGCCAGTTGCCAATTAAATACTGAAAGCCACCGAATCCTGGCACACAGCACACAGTACTGGCACTACGTATTAATTGTCGTACATAAAAAAAGAAAAGAAAAACCACTGAAAACAAAGAAAAATGGAAGAAATTCAGAAAGATAAGAATTAAATCGCGTTGAAAAGATTATTTTGACGAACTTTAAATTTTCAACGTACAATAATTGAATACCCGAAAATATGGTAAAAAAACAGTTTATGCTACTTACAGTAGAAGACGCAGATAATGACGACAGTTCTATAAATTGGGTGAAATACAAATAAGGATAGAGATGAGATTTGGAGTTAAGGTGGGGGTCGAGAGACGATGAGGATGGTGACATTTGGAGTTGGAAGGAGACGGTGGGGTGAGATTTGGAGTTGGGGAAGAGAGACGATGGGTGAGATTTGGAGTTGAAGAGAGACGATGGTGTGAGATTTGGAGTTGAAGAGAGACGATGGTGTGAGATTTGGAGCTGAAGAGAGACGATGGGGTCAGATTTGGAGCTGAGGGGAAAGACGATGGGGTGAAATTTGGAGTTGTGGGAGAGAAACGATGGGGTGAGATTTGGAGTTGGAGGAGAGAGAGCCGATGGGTGAGATTTGGAGTTGAAGAGAGACGATGGTGTGAGATTTGGAGTTGAAGAGAGACGATGGGGTGAGATTTGGAGTTGGAGGAGAGAGAGAGACGATGGGGTCAGATTTGGAGCTGGGGGGAGAGACGATGGGGTGAGATTTGGAGTTAGGAGAGAGACGATGGTGTGAGATTTGGAGTTGAAGAGAGACGATGGGGTGAGATTTGGAGTTGGAGGAAAGAGAGACGATGGGGTGAGATTTGGAGTTGGTGGAGCCAATCCACAAATTGGGAATGTTGTTGCCGCGATGAACGAGATCTAGAACCGATAGCCAAAATGTATCCTGCCATCTGTCTTTCTTAGAAAAAACCGGGTTCTTGCACCCAACTCACGGCTCACTGAGCCGACTGCTGAGAGTCAGCACCGGCGGCAGCGGCAGGTGCGCTGACAGGCGGTGAACTGGACGGCTCGTCGACCACCACAGCCGCCCCAGCCGACGTCGTCGCAGACTCGTCAGTTACCATGACAACCGGCGGAACCGGACTAGTTGAAGAAGTCGGAGACTCCGGCGCCACTGGAGCGGCGGCGGCGGCGGTGGCAGCAGCCGGCGATGACGGTGGAGGTGGAGGCGGAGGCGGAGCGTCGAGCATCGGCTGTCGCCAGTAGGAGAAGTCATTGAACTCGGACTCGCCATCGTGCTGATGCTGGTGCCGCTGCAGCCGCTGATGGTGCTGCGAGCCCGGCAGGCAGGGGAAGTACAGATCGACGTGGGCGCCCAGCTCCTTGTAGCTGGTGGACTGCACCAGCGAGTGGCGGTGGCTGACCTGGCTGCTGGGGTTGATGATGAAGATGCGCTGAGGCGCCACGCCGACAGCCGTGTAGCTCAGGGCGTCGGTGTCGCGGTTGCCGAAGCCGGCGTAGAACGGGTTGCCGTCGGGGAACAGCGAGCGAATGTCCGACAGGCAGGCGATTTTGAACTTCTCCGGGCACCTGCGGGGCCAAGGAGAGATTGGAGTCTGGCTGATGGAAAGCGGCTGGGTGGGCGATTTTTAGACTCTTGGAGGAGCGATTCTTGTAGGGCGATTATTGGAGGGCGATTATTGGAGGGGGCCGATTCTTGGAGAGGCGATTCTTGGAGAAGCGATTCTTGTAGGGCGATTCTTGGAGAAGCGATTCTTGGAGAGGCGATTTTTGTAGGGCGATTCTTGTAGGGCGATTCTTGGAGAAGCGATTCTTGGAGAGGCGATTTTTGTAGGGCGATTCTTGTAGGGCGATTCTTAGATTCTTGGAGGGGCGATTCCTTGAGGGGCGATTTTTTGAGGGGGCGATTCTTGGAGAGGCGATTCTTTTAGGGCGATTCTTGTAGGGCGATTCTTGGAGAGGCGATTTTTGTAGGGCGATTCTTGGAGAAGCGATTCTTAGATTCTTGGAGGGGCGATTTCTTGAGGGGCGATTTTTTTAGGGGGCGATTCTTGGAGGGGCGATTCGTATAGGGAGAGATTTTTTGATGGGGATTCTTGAAGGGCGATTCTTGAATGGGCGACTCTTGGAGGGAAATTATCGACAGTGCGATTGTTGGAGGGCGATTATTTGAGGTGGCGATTCTTAGAGGGGGCGATTCTTAGAGGGGGCGTTTCTTGTAGGGGCAATTATCTGCCAGCAAAACAGGCCAAAATCTCACTTTTCGATAACCTCCTTGCGGAACGCGGTGACCAAGGAGGTCGGGTTCAGCATGATGGGGCCGTCGGGCAGGGCCACGTCCTCCTGGTTGACCCAGTCGATAAACTGGCGGGTGACGGCCGACATGCCGATGCCGCGCGAGCTCAGGTAGAGCAGGTGGTAGCCGTTGTCCCGGATGGAGCGGAACAGGCGGGTGACACCCTCGTGAGACCAGCTGCGGCCCAGCATCGGCAGGAGGTGGCCGAGCACGTCGCTCCTGGTGATCGTGCCGTCGACGTCCGACACAACCAGCCTGTCGGTGTGGTGCACCCGGTAGATGCAAGCGCAGCACCTGGTGGTGCCCTGGAATGCGGTGGTGACGCTGAACTCAACTCGATTGACGCCAGGTCGAAGCTCCAGCCTAGCGATCTCCTCGGAGGTCAGGCGGACCGACTTCACGTACACGTTGCTGTCGGAGTACTGGTGATAGTGCTGCGGCTGCGGTTGCGGCTGTGGCTGAGGCTGAGGCTTTGGAGCCTCCTTCGGTGCTACCGGCTCCGATGCTGCCGGCTCCGCCTCTGCCGCCGACTTCTCGGAGACCGCCGACTTCTCGGAGACCGCCGACTTCTCGGAGACCGCCGACTTCTCGGAGACCGCCGACGCTGTCGACGTCGTTGTCGAGCCCGCTGTGGCGGCGCCAGACGTTGACGCGGCGGTCGACGAAGACGACTTCCAAAGGAAGTTCCAGGCCCGACGTCGCCGACCAGTGGAGGAGCCACCGCCGCTGCCGCCGCCCCCCGAGCTGCTGGAATTGGCGTTGGCGCCGCCAGCCGCTGCCGAGGCGGCGGACGACTTGGCCGGCTGCTGGTGCTTCTTGCGCAGCTGATCGACGGCCCGGTCTGGCAGCGGCGTGCCGAAGGCCACCAGAGACAGAATCTGCGGCGCCGCCACCCGCCAGTTGCTGTACTGGCCGGCCAGCTGAACCACCAGCTGCGGACTGTTCAGCACGCCGTCCGGATCCCGGATGAACTCCTCGTAGGTGACGAGGTGCCGCGCCCACTGCTCAAGTTCAAAGGCCTGCTGCTGCTGCTCCTCCGGCTTCAGCGGGCCGCACAGGGACAGGGAGAGGCCCTCCAGCTGCTGACGATGCGGATTCGGCGGCCGCGAGCTGTTGTGCGCGTTGTCGTCCGAGGACCTGTAGCCGACGTCCTCGGAGGCGGGCGAAGCGGCCCTCGGCGCGGGGGCGTACAAGTACAGGCTGCTGAGCTGCGGGTCCAGGTCGGACAGGTACACTCCGCCTTCCTGGGAGGCCTTGCTCGCCTGAGCGGGCGCCGGCTGCTGCGGCGGAGTTGCTGCCTCCGAGGTGATCGGCGGAGGCGGTGGCGCAGCGACAGCCGCGGCGAGAGCGGCAGCCGCAGCAGCAGCAGCGTCGCTGTCCTCCTCGGCCGCGCTGCCCCCGTCGCTGTTGGACTTGGCGTGAATCTCCTCAGCCGCAGCCTCCGACTCCATCAGGCGGGGGAACTGACCCCACGGCCACTCGACCTGCTCCTCCGCCTGCTGGGCCTCCGCTGCCGCCGCCGCCGCTGCCGCGGCAGCCGCCGAGCCAGAGACGTCAGTGTCGGACAGGCACTGAATCAGCCGCTGCTCCGTCAGGGGCGTCGACAGGCTGTCGGTTGTCGCCGCCACCGCCGCTGCTGCCGTAGCTGCCGCGTCCGCGATCGCCCCGGCCTGCGGAGACTCCGAAGAAGCCGCCGCTGTCGCTGCCACCGCCGCTCCCGCCGCAGCGGCAGCCGCCCCTTCCATCATCAGACGGTGGGACTCGGCTGAGCCGGCCGAATCCTCAGCTGGCCGCAACAGAGTTGGCAGCGAGGCGGCTCGCAGCATCCGCATCGGCGATTGGAGCTTCGCGGACGTGGACGGATCGGCGGCGCCTCCCGCAGCGGCTGCTGGCCTTCGGGTCTCTTCCTCCTCGTATTCCTCTTCGTCGTCGCTCTGAATCGGCGAGGTGACCAGTGCGGCCGGGGGCGGCGGGGTCTCCGGCGCTGCTGGCGGCAGCTCGCGGACAAAGAAGGCCTCGCCGTTCGGCCCGAGCTTCATCCGCAGCTCGGTGGGCCGGTCGTTCACGTAGACGTCCACGTGCAGCTGGCGGGGCAGGAAACTCGCCGACTTGCCGAAGCGCACGTGAAACGGGCTGCCGCGGAAGCTGCCGTCCGGCTGCTCAACAACCAGCACGTCGATAGCGCCGGAGAGGTAGGCGGCGTTCATGGACCGGTAATAACCGGTCACGCCCGACAGGAACCGGTACAGGTAGTCCGTCATGGCCGGTGGGGCCGCGGCTGCGGGAGCGGATGGGAGTTTGTGGCGATTGGGACATGCAATAGGGATCTGGGATGGGGATCTATCTGGGATGGGGATCTGGGATGGGGGATCTGTCTGGAATGAGGATCTATCTGGGATGGGGATCCGTCTGGGATAGAGATCTGGGATGGGATCTGGGATGGGGATCTAATTGGGATGGGGATCTGGGATAAGGATCTGTCTGGGATGGAGATCTGGGATGGGGATCTGGGATGGGGATCTGGGATGGGGATCTGGGATGGGGATCTGGGATGGGGATCTGGGATATGGATCTGGGATGGGGATCTGTCTAGGATGGAGATCTGGGTTGATGATCTGTCTGGGTTGATGATCTGTCTGGGATGGGGATCTGTCTGGGATGGGGATCTGTCTGGGATGGGGATCTGTCTGGGATGGGGATCTGTCTGGGATGGGGATCTGTCTGGGATGGAGATCTGTCTGGGATGGGGATCTGGGATGGGATTTAGGATGGGGATCTAATTGGGATGGGGATCTGGGATAAGGATCTGTCTGGGATGGAGATCTGGGATGGGATCTGGGATGGGGATCTAATTGGGATGGGGATCTGGGATGGGGATCTGTCTAGGATGGAGATCTGGGATGGGATCTGGGATGGGGATCTAATTGGGATGGGGATCTGGGATGGGGATCTGTCTAGGATGGAGATCTGGGTTGATGATCTGTCTGGGATGGGGATCTGGGATGGGATTTAGGATGGGGATCTAATTGGGATGGGATTTAGGATGGGGATCTAATTGGGATGGGATCTGGTGTGGGGATCTATCTGGAATGGGATTCGGGGTAGGAATTCGGGATGCGATGAGGCCGTGGGAAAATCTGAGTTGGGATCGGGATCTGACTTGAGCTGTCTCGTATAGACTGAATAGAATGATCTGAATAGGTATATAAGTGACTCCCTTCCATTCCCAGCTACAGATATACTTCAGCATGTGTTCCAGCATGGCCCTGAAAGCCAGAACTGTCGAGCGAGTGACCTCTGTTATTAAAATGCTTCAGCTACCCTTGATAACCCACTATTATCATTGTTATCGCAAATAACAATGAAGGTCAGACAGGGCAAAACACAGGTATCCATTGGGCATCAAGATAGACTCCGCCCACAAGAGCAAGTTGAACTGCCATGTGAGATAATAGCAGAGAAATCATAAAATAGTGACGCGGAGTTGATGAATTGCGATGGTAGTCACCCAAACTGCAGCTGTGGAACTGGGGGAGGAGGCTGTAGCCAGGAGAGAGCAGGGTGGCTTTGCAAATGAGAAGAAATGCAAGGAGATAAAATGCGGGTTAACAGAACTGTGGTAACTTTGAGAATTGGAAAATTGGATATGTTGTAATAAAAATATGAAGAGCAGGAATAGGGGAGAGGGAGATAGTGAGGAAAGGGGTGAGAGGGAGATAGTGAGGAGAGGGGTGAGAGGGAGATAGTGAGGAGAAGGGTGAGAGGGAGATAGTGAGCATAGGGGTGAGAGGGAGATAGTGAGGAGAGGGGTGAGAGGGAGATAGTGAGGAGAAGGGTGAGAGGAAGATAGTGAGCATAGGGGTGAGAGAGAGATAGTGAGCATAGGGGTGAGAGGGAGATAGTGAGGAGAGGGGTGAGAGGGAGATAGTGAGCATAGGGGTGAGAGGGAGATAGTGAGCATAGGGGTGAGAGGGAGATAGTGAGGAGAGGGGTGAGAGGGAGATAGTGAGCATAGGGGTGAGAGGGAGATAGTGAGCATAGGGGTGAGAGGGAGATAGTGAGCATAGGGGTGAGAGGGAGATAGTGAGCATAGGGGTGAGAGAGAGATAGTGAGCATAGGGCTGAGAGGGAGATAGTGAGCATAGGGATGAGAGGGAGATAGTGAGCATAGGGGTGAGAGGGAGATAGTGAGAAGAGGGGTGAGAGGGAGATAGTAAAAAGAGGGTGAGAGGGATATAGTAAAGGGAGATAGTGAGCATAGGGGTGAGAGAGAGATAGTGAGCATAGGGCTGAGAGGGAGATAGTGAGCATAGGGCTGAGAGGGAGATAGTGAGCATAGGGGTGAGAGGGAGATAGTGAGAAGAGGGGTGAGAGGGAGATAGTAAAAAGAGGGTGAGAGGGATATAGTAAAGAGAGGGTGAGAGGGAGATAGTGAGGAGAGGGGTGAGAGGGGGATAGTGAGGAGAGGGTTGAGAGGGAGATAGTGAGGAGAGGGGTGAGAGAGAGATAGTGAGGAGAGGGTTGAGAGGGGGATAGTGAGGAGAGGGGTGAGAGGGAGATAGTGAGGAGAGGGGTGAGAGGGGGATAGTGAGGAGAGGGTTGAGAGGGAGATAGTGAGGAGAGGGGTGAGAGAGAGATAGTGAGGAGAGGGTTGAGAGGGGGATAGTGAGGAGAGGGGTGAGAGGGAGATAGTGAGGAGAGGGGTGAGAGGGGGATAGTGAGGAGAGGGGTGAGAGGGGGATAGTAAAGAGAGGGTGAGAGGGGGATAGTGAGGAGAGGGTTGAGAGGGAGATAGTGAGGAGAGGGTTGAGAGGGAGATAGTGAGGAGAGGGGTGAGAGGGGGATAGTAAAGAGAGGGTGAGAGGGAGATGGTGAGGAGAGGGAGATAAGGAGGAGAGGGTTGAGACTTTATTTTCACTTTGCATGCCGCTTTCTATAATTTGTGAGACAGCAAGCAAGCAAGTAAAAAGGAAATAATTTTGTTTTAACACACAAATAGGAAGGGACGGCATTTTTCAAGCAGAGCTCAGCGTGAGGCGCACGGCTTCGCAGGCGAGCGAGTCACGCGAGCTGCACGCTGAGTTGAGAATGGCATCTCCCTAGCTGACGCGAATTTGCGTGACTTGCGTGAATTGCTCAGCAGGCTTCTCGTGAGCTGCCTCAAACACTTTCATTCCCTGCCATAAAAATAATTACACACCGCCCCGGATTTGAGCGGTCAGTTGGAATTCGACTCTGAACTCTCTGGTGCTCTAATTTTGAGCAGTGACGCAATAGAAGAAAAATGAAGATGTCAAATTTCATTCGGTGCAAGAAAGCTGTTTGGGTTTTTGTGTCATGGCGTGTGTCAGGACACATCAGCTGTTTGGGTTTTTGTGTCATGGCGTGTGTCAGGACACACCAGCTGTTTGGGTTTTTGTGTCATGGCGTGTGTCAGGACACATCAGCTGTTTGGGTTTTTGTGTCATGGCGTGTGTCAGGACACATCAGCTGTTTGGGTTTTTGTGTCATGGCGTGTGTCAGGACACATCAGCTGTTTGGGTTTTTGTGTCATGGCGTGTGTCAGGACACATCAGCTGTTTGGGTTTTTGTGTCATGGCGTGTGTCAGGACACATCAGCTGTTTGGGTTTTTGTGTCATGGCGTGTGTCAGGACACATCAGCTGTTTGGGTTTTTGTGTCATGGCGTGTGTCAGGACACATCAGCTGTTTGGGTTTTTGTGTCATGGCGTGTGTCAGGACACATCAGCTGTTTGGGTTTTTGTGTCATGGCGTGTGTCAGGACACATCAGCTGTTTGGGTTTTTGTGTCATGGCGTGTGTCAGGACACATCAGCTGTTTGGGTTTTTGTGTCATGGCGTGTGTCAGGACACATCAGCTGTTTGGGTTTTTTGTGTCACGGCGTTTGTCAGGACACACCAGCTGTTATTTGGAACCCGGATGCCAAATTCTAAAGCAGGATGTCATTTAATTTCAGCTTGGATATTTTCTGTAATTCATCATTCTTGTGATTCTGAGGATTCTGAGGACCTTTGTGAGTCGGAGGTTCAGCAGTGTAAAGAGTAGTATGGATGTTAGTAATTTATTTGATTTTGAACTTTACAATTGAATGCTATAGCTGGCATCTGAGTTATCAATTTGGCTTCAGAAAGGAACAGAGCAAGCCTGCGGAATCTGATATCTTAGGCTAGAAATCTTGACACCATCTCTGTTCTACACATCCTTATTTAACAGCCACTCCCAGGACTCTGCTTCAAGATCTCCTTGGTCAGGACGGACAGCCGAAACCGGAGAAAGGAAAATGCAACGCAGCGGAATGTTTCGACTTCTGCTCCCCCCCACAAGCGTCCAAAGGGTGGGCGGTGACTTTTAGAAGCAGAAGACTTCTTGGAGCAGCAAGGCAAGCTATTTTAGACACCCACCTGCAAAACGAATTGAGTTTCGGATTACAGAGCGCGGGAAAGTCGTAGTAAAGAAATTCGACCCAAAATCTGATGGCGCTGGAATCCCAGCTGACAGAAAATGACCAGAGCCCAGAAATTTGAACTACAATGACATCAGTCATCCAATTTGCTGTCTGCTGCTGATGCTGACACAAATTCTGAGAAATAAACTATTGTAACCCTATCTAGACATATGACTTCTCTCAGGCTGTCAGTTCATTAGCAGCAGGCATTTGCAAGCAATATTTCTTAGACTAAGAGGGCCAACACCTGCCAAAATGGAATGACTTGCGCTAATTAAACACCCGACACCTCAGCGCAGGAGACACAGCTGGCAGAGAAACAGTGGCGCAATTTACAAGCCACCCAGGCAAGCAGAGGCTCAGCGAACTCAATCTCGAAACAGCTCAAGTGATGGAAGGAAGGAATAACTGTGCCGGCTCTCCTACTCAAGCCTCTCCATCTCTCCCATCGCACGCAAACAGCATCATCATAGCTAATCACTGAGCTTGCACAACATGCGCAATAACAGAAATTCTCCTCCAATGCCAGCTGCACGCACACTTTGAGAACGCCTCCAGCCAGCCTCTCATCTGCCCGCCCCCCGAAGGCGCGTTTTAAGTGACCTCCTCACAGTCTTGCAGCTTCCATGCACCATCTACCTCTTCTCCATCAGTTGGAGGCGCTTTGAATAATAAAAAGCACTGTTTTTGTGTGTCCTACGCATGCACTGCCTGCCTAGCCAAATCAATTGACCTGTTATCCCGCCATCTCGCTTCCCCGATCCTCGGGAAAACTCGCCCGAGGCGCCACCCCCCCCCCCCCGGAATCCTGCGTTAGCAATTTGATATTCGGGTTGAAATTTCGCGGAAAAAAAGCACACAAAGCGTAAAGACGACCACTTCAGACTGTAGCAGTTTTTCTCTCTCGTTCATTCAATTAATAACAAGATCTCCAGCCACTCGGTTGATAAAACCACTCAAAGAAAATATTTTGTTTGTTTCGGAAAATTCAAGAACTGAATAAAAAACAACAGTGGGGTCGCTTGGAATTCTATGGCTTGCCTCACAAACTTTAGAGTTTTGTGACAACCTATTAGTTTGTGAAGTCTCCAGTTTGTGAAGGCTCTTAGAGTTTGTGAAGATCCTATGGTTTTTAAAGGCGCTAGTTTGTGAAGGCTCCAGTTTGTGAAGGCTTCAGTTTGTGAAGGCTCCAGTTTGTGAAGGCTCCAGTTTGTGAAGGCTCCAGTTTGTGAAGGCTTCAGTTTGTGAAGGCTCCAGTTTGTGAAGGCTCTAGTAGTTTGTGAAAGCTCCAGTTTGTGAAGGCTTCAGTTTGTGAAGGCTCCAGTTTGTGAAGGCTCCAGTTTGTGAAGGTTTCAGTTTGTGAAGGCTCTAGTAGTTTGTGAAAGCTCCAGTTTGTGAAGGCTTCAGTTTGTTAAGGCTCCAGTTTGTGAAGGCTCCAGTTTGTGAATTTTCTCGTGCATGTGTGACGTTTCTTGTCTTGCGTAGCTCAAGAACTACGCAAGAACTATCATAGTTTATATGAAAAGAAATCTTTAGGCTATGCGAAAGCGTCATGGCAATGGAATGCGAAGCGAGAACTCTAAACAAAGCCGTGAAAGTGGATGAGGCTACAAGGCCCCTGAGACTGACTGCCTGACAGAATTAGGGCTGATCGAGAGATTCAAATTTACGTTTAAGAGAAAAACTTCAACGAAAACTTCAACAATAAGCTCGGGAGATTCCGAGCGGCAGATGCAACGCTGAGATCAATAGAGGATAAGATGAGGGAGCAGCGAGCGGGAGACTCAACCCCCACACGCCGGTTGCTGGGAGCAATTCGCTAAAGCCCCCCTGCTGGCAGAGTTGCAACAGACAGCCACAGCCCGCACGCGATGAACAGGAAAACAAAGAGAGGAATTGTGAAGGGCGAACTTTGTTTGACACAACTGGGAAAAAAACTGGGAACAATCGCAAGAGGGTAGGGTTAGAGTAAGGGAGAGACAGGAGAGAAGTAGGGAGAGGAGATGAGTACGTAGAGGAGACAGAGAGGAGACAGGGAGAGGGTTGAAGTAGATAGGGGATAGGAAGAAGTAGGTAGGGGGACAGGGAGAGAAGTAGGTAGGGGAGACAGGAAGAGAAGTAGGTAGGGGAAACGGAGAGAAGTAGGTGGGGAGACGGAGAGAAGTAGGGGAGACAGGAAGAGAAGTAGGTGGGGAGACGGAGAGAAGTAGGTAGGGGAGACAGGAAGAGAAGTAGGTGGGGAGACAGGGAGAGAAGTAGGCAGGGGAGACAGGGAGAGAAGTAGGTAGGGGAGACAGGGAGAGAAGTAGGTAGGGGAGACAGGGAGAGAAGTAGGTAGGGGAGACAGGGAGAGGAGAGAAGTAGGTAGGGGAGACATGGAGAGAAGTAGGTAGGGGAGATATGGGGAGGGGAAGAAAAGTCACCTATTTGAGTTATCGTCTTTCCTAGCAACTACTTTCCATGGATGAATATCGAGCTTATTCAAGATTATGGCTGACATTTCAGTCGAATTTATTGTTGCATTTCTGCTTCAACTAAAACAAGGCACCCCGCTGCTTCATCAACAGAGCACAGCCAGGTGTCCCACACAGCGGGCGCCTGTGGCATTTCTAAAAAGCACCAAAATATGAGCAAACAAAGGTCGCGCCATTGATAATAATCCAATTCTAATACGATAATTACCCAACCAGATCAACTGATTTTTTGAGAATTAAACAAAAAAAGAAACAAAAATGCGTTATTTTAGAAAACTACTTATAGTAGAAAAATAAATTGCTACAATATATATATATTTGAATCGTAATGCACTATTCATATGGAAAATGATAGACAGCAGACTCGAGTAATTCAAGCAAAATAACAAATAATCGACATCCAGTTATGCAAATGAAAAGCTAAGAACTTAAAACTAATTGTGCGCGAGTTCCTTATGTACACAGCAGCATCTGTACAGAGTGAATCACCCCAGCCAATGCAGCATCAGGCGGGCCGCAGACCCTCAGCCCTCAGCAGGCACAGTCGGGCATTCTGCGACATCCTCAGCGGCGACCAGAGCCGGCGAACTCCGCGCAGTCGGTCCGGCCGGCGCGGCTGCCCAGCGCTGGCGCCAATACGCCGCGCCTGGCGCAGAACGTGCAGACTGTCGCGCGGAGACCGCTGCAACCGGCGCAGTGGCGTTCTGACGGGCTGCAGCGATGGAGGCGGCTGCTGATGCTGCTGCTGACTCTGACTCCGAGGCTGCTGCTGCTGCGCCGGCGGCGGTGGCGGCGGAGTCTGCAGCGGAAATGTCGGAGCCGGCGCCGGCAGCAGGTGCGGCGCGGGAGGCAGCGGCGAGCCGAGGCTGCAAAGATCCACCGAGGCCTTCCGACCGGCGCTGATTTTCTCCAGCAGAAGCCGGCGGCGACGCCGACCGAAGCACAGGCCGGCGTCAACGCCGCTGTTGTTGGCGTCGCCGTCCTTGCCGACCAGAATGACGCCGCCGCGCTTCAACGACGCGTCGCTGTTCTGCCGCCGGCCGCGGACGATGACGGGCGTGTGGCAGGCCGACGGGTCAAAGCGGAAGCCGGCCAGCGGCGAGGGCGGCTTCTCAGACGATGCAGCCGACGAAGAGGCGGCGGACGCGGACGAGGAGACCACGGAGACCGGGCTGCCGCTGTTTCCAGCCGCCACCGCGGCTGCCGCGGCGGCTCGGCGGGGGCTCCGCGAACGGGAGCGGCTGGCCAGCCGGCTGACTGCCCGGCCGACGGCGCGGAAGGCGCTGCTCAGCGAGCCGCTGCCGCTGCTGCGACGCCTCAGAAGCTTCTGCGGCTGCTGCGGCGTGCTCGGTGGAGTCTGCAACGCCGCCACCACGGCCTCGTCATCTTCAACAGCAGCCGAGGAGACGACGCCGATGTCCTGAGCGAATTCGATTAACAAGGCCACGGCGGCGTTCAGGCGGGCCACGTCCGGGCTGCCGCCGCTGTCGCCGCCGCCGTGCAGGCTGGGGCCGACGCAGGTGGCCAGGTTCGCCGCCGTCATCCGGTTGGCGCCGGAGGCGGCGGCCACGGCCTGCAGCAGCTGGCAGAGGTGACGCAGGGCGGCCAGCTGCCTCGGCGGCATCAGCCGGCCCAGCAGGCGCAGCAGGCGGACGCGGCGCTCCAGCGGCGACGCCTCGGCCAGAGCGGAGGCCAGCCGGGGCGGCAGCAGCGGTTCGGGCAGCTCGCGCAGCCAGGCCTTGAGCAGCGAGCTGACGTCCTGGACTGGCGTGCCGTCCCTGATTGGCAGGCCGCGCTCCAGGCGGGCCTTCAAATCGCGCTGACGAACTTTGGAGCCTTCAACGCGGAACAGGCCTTCGGCGGCCAGGTGGCAGCGAAGGTAGTCGCAGCAGACAGTCAGCACGGCTGGCAGCGCGGGGTCGCTGCCGGAGCCAGCGAAATCCGCTGATGCCGATGTCGGCTGATCCTCGAGTCGGCGACCGAACGAGCGGCCAACGCAGCTGCTGGTGCTGCTGCTGATGATGCACAGAGGCGGCGGCGACTTCAACTTCAGCTTGGCGGCAGACGAAAGCTTGCGGTGCATTGCTGAGCGTCTTCTTCCTCACTTCTTCTTGGGACTTGAAGTGGCTTGTTTGCCAGTTCTCTCGGGCCCGCACTTTACAGCCCTGGCTGACTCAGCAGGCTGGGAGAATTTCTCCTTATCTTTATTCTCTCTGTCTCAATTCAACTTCCCCCGGTTTCTTATCGAACAAACTGGGAGAGGAAGGCAAGCGGGCATATATAGAATTATAGGCGGCTTCGGAATTCAGCTTGGAACTCTCTGGGACCCCCTTTTAGCCAATATATGAAGGCCTCCAAACTTCCCCCCACCCCACACCTGCCCTCCCCTCTCCCCACCCTCCCATCTCCCCCAACCCGACTCAGCGAAGGCCAGAAGGCCACCCACGTGTCCGAAAAAATGCCTCGGACCCAATTGGAACGCGAGGAGTGGAATAAACAGGACCAGAAGGCACAGGGGGAAGCCTTGGATGCTCAAAGCTCAAAGGAATGGAAGCGATGGGGAATCTAAAAAAAGTAAAAAAAAATATTTTTGTGCAAGATGTTTCCCAAATCCTACAATATCCGGTTCAAGCGAGAATGCGTTACTGTGCAGTTATGAAAATTTATTTCAGGGCCAAATTCTCTATAGAAAAGTACTAGCGAGATAGGAGTTTCTCTTCTCTACATCTCTACAACATCTCTACATCTCTACAACATCTCTACATCTCTACATCTCTACAACATCTACTACATCTCTACAACATCTACATCTCTACAACATCTCTACATCTCTACAACATCTCTACATCTCTACAACATCTCTACATCTCTACAGCATCTCTACATCTCTACAACATCTCTACATCTCTACAACATCTCTACATCTCTACAACATCTACTACATCTCTACAACATCTACATCTCTACAACATCTCTACATCTCTACAACATCTCTACATCTCTACAACATCTCTACATCTCTACAACATCTCTACATCTCTACAACATCTACATCTCTACAACATCTCTACATCTCTACAACATCTCTACATCTCTACAACATCTCTAAATCTCTACAACATCTACATCTCTACAACATCTACATCTCTACAACATCTCTACATCTCTACAGCATCTCTACATTTCTACAACATCTCTACATCTCTACAACATCTCTACATCTCTACAGCATCTCTACATATCTACAACATCTCTACATCTCTAAAACATCTCTACATCTCTACAACATCTACATCTCTACAACATCTACATCTCTACAACATCTCTACATCTCTACAGCATCTCTACATTTCTACAACATCTCTACATCTCTACATCTCTACAGCATCTCTACATATCTACAACATCTCTATATCTCTACAGTATCTCTACATTTTCACAAAATCTATACAGATATCTCTACATCTTTACAGACTTATCTACATCTTTACACATCTTCATCTCTAAAATTCTACAAAAGCTCTAACAACATTTCAAAAATACTTAAACCATCACATTAAAAATGCCACAATTCTGCTTATGGCTAAGTTAGCAAAGTGGCATACCGCCCTAAGTTAATTAGTTTAGCATTAAAACCTGATCGCTATCTGGTGCGGTCAGGAAAACTACTTTGTTTGGTTCTCTTGCAACAAAAATATTAGGAGATGCCAATCTATTTCATAATTGAACATCTCTCCAATGGCTAGTCTAGACTCTAATGGGATCTCAAATGGTCTTTTTTGAGTAAAAATGGTGTCAGCTCGATAATGACACAGGATGATCTGCAAAGGCGTCAAGATTATCATGGAATTGAATAATACTCAAAAATGTGCTAACACCCCCCAAGGATGCCGGCTTCAGAGCCGAGTCCCTTGTTCTCACATTTTCTCTTTAATTAATTAGTAAAAAATTGGCTGAAACTGCAGCAAAATGCTTATTTTAATGCTTTTGTCTGGACTGGATTTGGCGGTCTTATTATCAAAATTGATTTATAAACTGAATCGAAATAGTGGGAGTGTTTCAAAATCTCCTGAGTTTTACAGTCTTCAAGTTTCACAATCTCCCAAGCTTCACAATCCTCAATCTTCACAACCCCAAAGCTTCACAATCCCCAAGCTTCACAATTCCCAATCTTCACAATCCCCAATCTGAAAAATCCCCAAGCTTCACAATTCCCAATCTTCACAATTCCCAAGCTTCACAATCCCCAATCTTCACAATCCCCAAGCTTCACAATCCCAAAGCTTCATAATTCCTAATCTTCACAATCCCCAAGCTTCACAATCCCCAAGCTTCACAATCCCGAATCTTCACAATCCCAAAGCTTCACAATCCCCAAGCTTCACAATCCCGAATCTTCACAATCCCAAAGCTTCACAATCCCCCATCTTCGCAATCCCCAAGCTTCACAATCCCCAAGCTTCACAATTCCCAAGCTTCACAATCCCCAATCTGAAAAATCCCCAAGCTTCACAATCCCCAATCTGAAAAATCCCCAAGCTTCACAATCCCCAATCTGAAAAATCCCCAAGCTTCACAATCCCCAATCTGAAAAATCCCCAAGCTTCACAATCCCCAATCTGAAAAATCCCCAAGCTTCACAATCCCCAAGCTTCACAATCCCCAATCTGAAAAATCCCCAAGCTTCACAATCCCCAATCTGAAAAATCCCCAAGCTTCACAATCCCCAAGCTTCACAATCCCCAAGCTTCACAATCCCCAAGCTTCACAATCCCGAATCTTCACAATCCCAAAGCTTCACAATCCCCAAGCTTCACAATCCCGAATCTTCACAATCCCAAAGCTTCACAATCCCCCATCTTCGCAATCCCCAAGCTTCACAATCCCCAAGCTTCACAATTCCCAAGCTTCACAATCCCCAATCTGAAAAATCCCCAAGCTTCACAATCCCCAATCTGAAAAATCCCCAAGCTTCACAATCCCCAATCTGAAAAATCCCCAAGCTTCACAATCCCCAATCTGAAAAATCCCCAAGCTTCACAATCCCCAAGCTTCACAATCCCCAATCTGAAAAATCCCCAAGCTTCACAATCCCCAATCTGAAAAATCCCCAAGCTTCACAATCCCCAAGCTTCACAATCCCCAAGCTTCACAATCCCGAATCTTCACAATCCCAAAGCTTCACAATCCCCAAGCTTCACAATCCCGAATCTTCACAATCCCAAAGCTTCACAATCCCCCATCTTCGCAATCCCCAAGCTTCACAATCCCCAAGCTTCACAATTCCCAAGCTTCACAATCCCCAATCTGAAAAATCCCCAAGCTTCACAATCCCCAATCTGAAAAATCCCCAAGCTTCACAATCCCCAATCTGAAAAATCCCCAAGCTTCACAATCCCCAATCTGAAAAATCCCCAAGCTTCACAATCCCCAAGCTTCACAATCCCCAAGCTTCACAATCCCCAATCTGAAAAATCCCCAAGCTTCACAATCCCCAATCTGAAAAATCCCCAAGCTTCACAATCCCCAAGCTTCACAATCCCCAAGCTTCACAATCCCCAATCTGAAAAATCCCCAAGCTTCACAATCCCCAATCTGAAAAATCCCCAAGCTTCACAATCCCCAATCTGAAAAATCCCCAAGCTTCACAATCCCCAAGCTTCACAATCCCCAAGCTTCACAATCCCCAATCTGAAAAATCCTCAAGCTTCACAATCCCCAATCTGAAAAATTCCCAAGCTTCACAATCCCCAATCTGAAAAATTCCCAAGCTTCACAATCCCCAATCTGAACAATCCCCAAGCTTCACAATCCCTAAGCTTCACATTCCCCAAGCTTCACAATTCCCAATATTCTACTAATTTACCTAATTTACTATATTTTTGTAATTATGAAAGTGTATAAAAAACTGGGAGACGTTAGGTTTTGGGGATTTGAAGCTAGGGAACTGTGTGACCCGAGACGGACTTGAGAGTTGAGAGAACAGCTCAGGAGAGCAGCAAAAAAGCACACAAAAGGCCAGAGGGAGAAGCAAAAACACCGCCACCCGCTGAGCTTGTTCAGTCTGGGTGCTCATTTGACAGGTCTGAGAACAAATCCAGCTAATGACTGAGCTGAGCCTTCTAACACACCTTTTGCATAGCTAAAATCATGTTAGTTTAGTCTACACTTTCAAGTCTTAGAGCACAAAAAGGTGGAAATTAGACGGGCAAAATGAGCTAACATGAGCCGCTGGTCTCGAACCCCCGAGGGGGTGCTGAAGGATCAAACGGCTTTAAAAGACCCTCCGGGCTAAGAGCTCAACTCGCTGCTTGAGAACGGCCTCGAGAGAGAAGTGTGCAGCGAGACTCATTAGCAGTGCTAAGTTAATGAAATTGTCCACGGCAAAGCAAAAACATCTAATTAATGCATAATTAGTAATGATATACACGCTCGTATTTTAATAATAAACGGAATCGAAGTCAGAGCTAATATAGAAGAATGTGTGACCCAATAAAGCTAGCAAGATACAGCAGCTCGCTATAGTCTAGTTACTCATAATCGTTATTTAATCCCAACTCACACAGCGGTTGCTAAGCTACATATACCGACAGACCAGCTGTGCACACGCGGAGACTGAGCGCATGGATAGCACAACACCAGCGGCACTTTGCAGTGTTGCAGAATCTGTGTGGAAGCTAAAAGCAATTCTCAGTCCGCTATATAGGAGTGGAAACTATTTTTAGCTGACAGATGGCCAGCCCTGCAGTCCATGCGCCCTCTGGATGCTAGAAACAGTGAAGGTCAACAATGCCCCGACAGTATCCAAGTCGCGTGGGCTGTTAAAGAGACTTCTCAAACTCAATCTATGAAGCCCCGCAGACTCAACTTTCACTCTTCTTCTCAACACCCCCCAAGAATTCCCCTAGAGGTGTCAAGAGCATGTCAAGCGTGTAGAACATAATAGTGAGTCTGAGATTAACACTTCCCTCTTCTCACTGTCAAGATGCTTCATCCTGATCGTTTCGGGGTAGCAACTATAGCAACTATGCGGCCAATTAAAAGACGCGCAATTCTGCTGCTTTAACGCCTGCAGCTTCTGTCCGCCTGTCTTCGCGTAACTTTCCTACGTGGTTTGATTTTTGGCCTACCAAAAAAAGCTTGCTTGCTTGCTTGCTTGACAACCATGCAGGCTGGCTGCGTAATTTCTGCGAAAAAATGACCCGAGTCAGTCAGTCAGTCAGTCAGTCAGTCATAAGTGTCTGGCTTGGCTACAGACACTTCAGGTGTGAATACGGAGAGTCCAAGCAAGTCTATAAGCAGAGGAGAGGTTTCGGGAAAATCTTTTGAAGCAAGCAATGCAGCAAGTCGAGCCGAAAACAGGCAGGCCTGCACCAAAGCATTTGGTGGGGGGGGGGCACTTCAGACTCGAGAGGGCGCGCAGCGGTAGCTGACAGCGCCGGAAGTCACAGCATTTATTTGACTGTAAAAAAATTAGACCCTTAGCAACGCATGACGAACCAAGCCATGCAAGATCCTTTTGATATTTTGACCAGGGAACTGAGGAACAATAGGCTATCCTAGCGATGCGGATATCCCCCTGCTGAGTGAACAGCAAATCCAACCTCAACTGCTCTACACCAGTGCTACACTTGAGTTCTGTATCATAGTGTCTGTTTGTCTGTCTTAGTTTCTTATTGTCTGTCTTGGTGTCTGCGTCTGCCTGTCTTAGTGTCTTAGTGTCTTAGTGTCTTAGTGTCTTAGTGTCTGTCTGTCTGTCTGTCTGTCTGTCTGTCTGTCTGTCTGCTGTTTACTGCTATTTACCTGGCAATACTATTACAGATTGTAAATCATTTTGGCTGGCTGTCAGCACTATTTCTGCCTGAATATTTTCACCCCTATCCTCAGATAGTTTAATTTTGCAGGTAGCTGGATCACGGACATGGGGATTCCTCGGGCCCTGGACGAAGTTGCGCAAGTGTTTGGGCCTACTTTATACGCAAGTGAAGAGAGATTTACAGTTGAAGTTGAGACAAGTGGCTCCTCTCTGCCTTACTCGTAGCTTCAAGTCTATAAGGGAAGCTTAAATAGCCGTGAACAATTAGCATAGAACTAACTAGGAAGTATTCTTACAGCACAACACAGTACGAGTGGACTGCGACTCCTGATTGACGCAACCAAAGCCAGGCTGTGAAAAATTTCTGACAGTCGGTGAGGCAATTGTGCCGAGCATGCCAAGCACCCACCCAGTCCCTGTGTGTAAGTCAATAATTTTATTGAAGGCTGCCTTAGAGAAAGTTTTAGAGACTAGGGACATGGGAGCGGGAGAGACCAGAGAGAGGCGGGAGAGACTAGAGAGAGGCCGGAGGGACCAGAGAGAGGCAGGAGAGACCAGAGAGAGGCGGGAGAGATCAGAGAGAGGCGGGAGAGACCAGAGAGGGTGGGAGATACCAGAGAGAGGCGGGAGAGACCAGCGAGGCAGGAGGGACCAGAGAGAGGCAGGAGAGACCAGAGAGAGGCGGGAGAGATCAGAGAGGGGCGGGAGAGACCAGAGAGAGGCGGGAGAGACAAGAGAGAGGCGGGAGAGACCAGAGAGAGGCAGGAGAGACCAGAGAGAGGCGGGAGAGACCAGAGAGAGGCAGGAGAGACCAGATAGGGGCCGGAGGGACCAGAGAGAGGCGGGAGAGACCAGAGAGAGACAGGAGAGACCAGAGAGAGGCAGGAGGGACCAGAGAGAGACAGGAGAGACCAGAGAGAGGCAGGAGGGACCAGAGAGAGACAGGAGAGACCAGAGAGAGGCAGGAGGGACCAGAGAGAGGCGGGAGGGACCAGAGAGAGGCAGGAGAGACCAGAGAGAGGCAGGAGGGGCCAGAGAGAAGCGGGAGGGACCAGAGAGAGACAGGAGAGACCAGAGAGAGGCAGGAGGGACCAGAGAGAGGCAGGAGGGACCAGAGAGAAGCGGGAGGGACCAGAGAGAGACAGGAGAGACCAGAGAGAAGCGGGAGGGACCAGAGAGAGGCAGGAGGGACCAGAGAGAAGCGGGAGGGACCAGAGAGAAGCGGGAGGGACCAGAGAGAGACAGGAGAGACCAGAGAGAGGCAGGAGAGACCAGAGAGAGGCAGGAGGGGCCAGAGAGAGGCAGGAGGGGCCAGAGAGAGGCAGGAGAGACCAGAGAGAGGCAGGAGGGACCAGAGAGAGGCGGGAGAGACCAGAGAGAGGCAGGAGGGGCCAGAGAGAGGCAGGAGAGACCAGAGAGAGGCAGGAGGGACCAGAGAGAGGCGGGAGAGACCAGAGAGAGGCAGGAGGGACCAGAGAGAGACAGGAGAGACCAGAGAGAGGCAGGAGAGACCAGAGAGAGGCAGGAGGGACCAGAGAGAGACAGGAGAGACCAGAGAGAGGCAGGAGAGACCAGAGAGAGGCAGGAGGGACCAGAGAGAGGCAGGAGGGACCAGAGAGAGGCAGGAGGGACCAGAGAGAGGCAGGAGGGACCAGAGAGAGGCAGGAGAGACCAGAGAGAGGCAGGAGAGACCAGAGAGAGGCGGGAGAGGCCAGAGAGAGGCGGGAGAGACCAGAGAGAGGCGGGAGAGACCAGAGAGAGGCGGGAGAGACCAGAGAGAGGCAGGAGGGACCAGAGAGAGGCGGGAGAGACCAGAGAGAGGCAGGAGAGACCAGAGAGAGGCGGGAGAGGCCAGAGAGAGGCGGGAGAGACCAGAGAGAGGCGGGAGAGACCAGAGAGAGGCGGGAGAGACCAGAGAGAGGCAGGAGGGACCAGAGAGAGGCGGGAGAGACCAGAGAGAGGCAGGAGAGACCAGAGAGAGGCGGGAGAGGCCAGAGAGAGGCGGGAGAGACCAGAGATAGCGAGAGCAAGCAACAAAAATGAAATGGCGCAGCCCAGAAAACGGCCAAGAAAGAGTCAGAGGCGCAGGTTCATGACAAAGGAATTCCCCAGATTTAAATCAATAAAGGTGGCCACCCGCTCCACGTGCCACAATCTGGCAGCAAGCAGCCAAGCGATTGTCTCGCCATACGGACAAGCGGCCGTATAAAATCCACTTAAGAGCGACAGAAAATATGAGACGAGCAACGGAGAGGAACAAAGACTGAGGGCTCTCATTAATAGTGATTGGATTGATTGAGAATATGGCGGTGAGCAAGGTGGACTGACTGGACTGGACTGGGCCGGGGCCTCGTGCCAGGGCCCTGGAATTTCCGGCTTGAGCAGTCAGAGAGCTGCCTGCCAGCCCGCCTGTCTCGCGTGTCTGAATCTAAGCGAGTCTCCGTGCGCTGCGGGCCGCCAACTGGCCAGCGCAGCCATGGAAACTGAATCATAGCAATCAGATTATTAAAAAAAGCGGACACGTTGAACCGCTGCTCTTTGTTGCGTGAAAGCTTTTGTCTGCGTAGGCTTGAGGATTTGAGTAGCGAATTAGTTGCCAACTGTTATGTACGGGCGTTGGAAGGCGCACATCTGAGCACCCCTACTAGATCTCCCTACATCTCCCCTACTTGATCTCCATACATCTTCCTCTACCCAATCTCTCTAAATTCCCTTACTCGATCTCCCTACATCTCCCCTACTTGATCGCACTACATGGCCCTTCATCGAACTCCCTACATCTACATCTCCCTTACTTGATCTCCCTTTACCTCCCTTACTCGATCTCCCTACATCATCCTCTACCCAATCTCCCTAAACTCCCTTACTCTATCTCCCTACATCTTAAATACTCTATCTCCATACATCTTCCCCTTACTCGATCTCCCTACATCTACCCCTACTCAACCTCCCTAGATCTTCCTCTACTCAGTCTCCCTAAACTCCCTTACTCGATCTCCCTACATCTCCAATACTCGATCTCCCTACATCTCCAATACTCGATCTCCCTAAATCTCCAATACTCGATCTCCCTACATCTCCAATACTCGATCTCCCTACATCTCCAATACTCGATCTCCCTACATCTCCAATAGCTACTCGATCTCCCTACATCTCCAATACTCGATCTCCCTACTTCTCCTTCACTAGATGCGCAATCTGAGCAAAGGAGGGAGGTACGACCCAAATCGAGACTAAAAAAGACACGCACGCACACTTTCTCCTGCAATCAACACTGACTAACACCAATAAAACTCGGCAGTTTCGACTCCCAGTCCCCACTCCCCATACAACAATGATGAAAGTGTGTGTGTGTGTGTGTGTGTGTGTGCGTGTGTGTGTGTGTGTGTGTGTGTTTGCGCACGGGGCATTTGTTGGGCCATCCGCGTACAACGGGACCCGCACTGTTGGGCCAAAAAAAATGTTGGGACTGTCCCATCAAGTCCGTCCAACACTTCCAAAAAACTTACAATAGCAGCTCAAAAAAATACTCTTTGGATTCAGCTCGACAGCCTCTTTTTAATGGTGCAACTCATTTTTAATAATTTTACTTTCTGAGTCCATAATTAAGCAAAAACTGGCGTCCCAATAATGAAAAATGATACAAAATTCGACCAAATCACTATTGGGACACTGAAATGGCTAATATGCTCCCGCATATTTTTATTGGTTTTTTCTCATATTTTTACTAATAGTAGATTTCAAGCGCATTCATTTGCTGCAGTCTTTGTTTCAAGACTTATATACATAGCATACATTAAATACATACATAGCAAAACATAGCAAAATACTTTTAAGGGTATTTTATTGTCAAAGGATGGTTCTGGATGGAGATAAACCTAAAGAAATGACAAGGGCTTACATGTACTTTTGACTGTGATGGGCATCAGTACTCTACACGAACTAAATTGTTAGGACAGTGTTGCAGTGTTGAATACAACAGCCCACTCTTGTTAGGACTCATGCTATTGACTGCTGCGCGCATTCGATATTCTATAAATTGTTGGGACTGTGTGCTAGTGTCGTTTACAAAAGCCCACTCATATTAGGACTTACCCCGTACATGTTAGGACTAAGCCCTACCCCCCTGTGTACATGGCTCCAATTTACCAGAGTCCCCTTGCTAGTTAAGTGTACATTTATTTTTTGGTCTATTATTGACGCCACCCCGCAAACGTACAGTAAACAAAATTGGCATGTACTCGCTATGCTGAAATCAATGGTCAACTCTGCCTCTGCCATGGCACCCGAGTCACCATGGTATGGAAAGGAACAGCATGGAATGGCACAGCGAGAAACATGTAAGTGGTATTAAAAAACTTTGTCGGAAACAAGAAGCATTTATATTTAAATGCTATAAAAAATACTGCTCCTGCTAAGCAGTACCTACCTTTACTTCAGGTATATCACCTTTGATCAACTGCCATGTGGCGCAATTGCCAAAGGATCCGTCGACTTTAACCGGTAAGCTGTAAAAGCTTTGAGTAAAACTTGACATTTCGTCTGAATCCATTGACATTCAATAGCCTACGTGTCCAACCACAAATATTATAAGTTTTGTACTTTTAACTCTCAGATTGGGTCTTAGCAGATTCTATAGCTATGCATGCAAGGGCCCCTCAGAGGAGATGCTTAAACACTGCAGTGCATTTTTCCTAGCAATTATTGGGACACGAAGTGTTGGGCCACTGTGTGTGTGTCTAGTTTTTTCGCATTTGTTAAGTCACCTAAAGAACTCAATTAATAAAGGGCTCCAGAACAAATTGATGGGCAAACGGATGACACACTGCACAGAGACTTGTTGGGACATATTAAAAACAGCTTATTTTAGAATGGGTACACTTTACTAAAGTAGAATGCTCCTACAGAAAGCTGCAAGCAAACTAGCATCTTCTGGAGCTGACATGCAGAGAAGAATGATTTTGTCGTCCTTGAAATCACTAAACAGATATGCGAAATCGATCTTTTGCTAATCCCACCACAGGTTCCAGTGAAAAGAAACGAAACCCATTGACTAAATTGGCAGTCGACTCAATCGATGCCGACTGCAACGGACCTGTCAGCTTCGAACTCAGGAGAGCAGCTAATAGTCTACGAGAGTAATGCTAGATGCCAGAATGCTTCACAGCATCAAAGTCTTAAGCAGAAGCTTCAATGAAAGGTTAGTTCATGCTGTGGCTGCATTCGTTTTCGTGTCTAGAAGCGTTATAACTTTTTGTACTTTTAACTCTCAGATCGGGTCTTAGCAGATTCTATAGCTATGCATGCAAGGGCCCCTCAGAGGAGATGCTTAAACACTGCAGTGCATTTTTCCTAGCAATTATTGGGACACGAAGTGTTGGGCCACTGTGTGTGTGTCTAGTTTTTTCCGCATTTGTTAAGTCACCTAAAGAACTCAATTAATAAAGGGCTCCAGAACAAATTGATGGGCAAACGGATGACACACTGCACAGAGACTTGTTGGGACATATTAAAAACAGCTTATTTTAGAATGGGTACACTTTACTAAAGTAGAATGCTCCTACAGAAAGCTGCAAGCAAACTAGCATCTTCTGGAGCTGACATGCAGAGAAGAATGATTTTGTCGTCCTTGAAATCACTAAACAGATATGCGAAATCGATCTTTTGCTAATCCCACCACAGGTTCCAGTGAAAAGAAGAAACGAAACCCATTGACTAAATTGGCAGTCGACTCAATCGATGCCGACTGCAACGGACCTGTCAGCTTCGAACTCAGGAGAGCAGCTAATAGTCTACGAGAGTAATGCTAGATGCCAGAATGCTTCACAGCATCAAAGTCTTAAAGCAGAAGCTTCAATGAAAGGTTAGTTCATGCTGTGGCTGCATTCGTTTTCGTGTCTAGAAGCGTTATAACTTTTTGTACTTTTAACTCTCAGATCGGGTCTTAGCAGATTCTATAGCTATGCATGCAAGGGCCCCTCAGAGGAGATGCTTAAACACTGCAGTGCATTTTTCCTAGCAATTATTGGGACACGAAGTGTTGGGCCACTGTGTGTGTGTCTAGTTTTTTCCGCATTTGTTAAGTCACCTAAAGAACTCAATTAATAAAGGGCTCCAGAACAAATTGATGGGCAAACGGATGACACACTGCACAGAGACTTGTTGGGACATATTAAAAACAGCTTATTTTAGAATGGGTACACTTTACTAAAGTAGAATGCTCCTACAGAAAGCTGCAAGCAAACTAGCATCTTCTGGAGCTGACATGCAGAGAAGAATGATTTTGTCGTCCTTGAAATCACTAAACAGATATGCGAAATCGATCTTTTGCTAATCCCACCACAGGTTCCAGTGAAAAGAAGAAACGAAACCCATTGACTAAATTGGCAGTCGACTCAATCGATGCCGACTGCAACGGACCTGTCAGCTTCGAACTCAGGAGAGCAGCTAATAGTCTACGAGAGTAATGCTAGATGCCAGAATGCTTCACAGCATCAAAGTCTTTAAGCAGAAGCTTCAATGAAAGGTTAGTTCATGCTGTGGCTGCATTCGTTTTCGTGTCTAGAAGCGTTATAACTTTTTGTACTTTTAACTCTCAGATCGGGTCTTAGCAGATTCTATAGCTATGCATGCAAGGGCCCCTCAGAGGAGATGCTTAAACACTGCAGTGCATTTTTCCTAGCAATTATTGGGACACGAAGTGTTGGGCCACTGTGTGTGTGTCTAGTTTTTTCCGCATTTGTTAAGTCACCTAAAGAACTCAATTAATAAAGGGCTCCAGAACAAATTGATGGGCAAACGGATGACACACTGCACAGAGACTTGTTGGGACATATTAAAAACAGCTTATTTTAGAATGGGTACACTTTACTAAAGTAGAATGCTCCTACAGAAAGCTGCAAGCAAACTAGCATCTTCTGGAGCTGACATGCAGAGAAGAATGATTTTGTCGTCCTTGAAATCACTAAACAGATATGCGAAATCGATCTTTTGCTAATCCCACCACAGGTTCCAGTGAAAAGAAGAAACGAAACCCATTGACTAAATTGGCAGTCGACTCAATCGATGCCGACTGCAACGGACCTGTCAGCTTCGAACTCAGGAGAGCAGCTAATAGTCTACGAGAGTAATGCTAGATGCCAGAATGCTTCACAGCATCAAAGTCTTAAAGCAGAAGCTTCAATGAAAGGTTAGTTCATGCTGTGGCTGCATTCGTTTTCGTGTCTAGAAGCGTTATAACTTTTTGTACTTTTAACTCTCAGATCGGGTCTTAGCAGATTCTATAGCTATGCATGCAAGGGCCCCTCAGAGGAGATGCTTAAACACTGCAGTGCATTTTTCCTAGCAATTATTGGGACACGAAGTGTTGGGCCACTGTGTGTGTGTCTAGTTTTTTCCGCATTTGTTAAGTCACCTAAAGAACTCAATTAATAAAGGGCTCCAGAACAAATTGATGGGCAAACGGATGACACACTGCACAGAGACTTGTTGGGACATATTAAAAACAGCTTATTTTAGAATGGGTACACTTTACTAAAGTAGAATGCTCCTACAGAAAGCTGCAAGCAAACTAGCATCTTCTGGAGCTGACATGCAGAGAAGAATGATTTTGTCGTCCTTGAAATCACTAAATAGATATGCGAAATCGATCTTTTGCTAATCCCACCACAGGTTCCAGTGAAAAGAAGAAACGAAACCCATTGACTAAATTGGCAGTCGACTCAATCGATGCCGACTGCAACGGACCTGTCAGCTTCGAACTCAGGAGAGCAGCTAATAGTCTACGAGAGTAATGCTAGATGCCAGAATGCTTCACAGCATCAAAGTCTTAAGCAGAAGCTTCAATGAAAGGTTAGTTCATGCTGTGGCTGCATTCGTTTTCGTGTTAGAAGCGTTATAACTTTTTGTACTTTTAACTCTCAGATCGGGTCTTAGCAGATTCTATAGCTATGCATGCAAGGGCCCCTCAGAGGAGATGCTTAAACACTGCAGTGCATTTTTCCTAGCAATTATTGGGACACGAAGTGTTGGGCCACTGTGTGTGTGTCTAGTTTTTTCGCATTTGTTAAGTCACCTAAAGAACTCAATTAATAAAGGGCTCCAGAACAAATTGATGGGCAAACGGATGACACACTGCACAGAGACTTGTTGGGACATATTAAAAACAGCTTATTTTAGAATGGGTACACTTTACTAAAGTAGAATGCTCCTACAGAAAGCTGCAAGCAAACTAGCATCTTCTGGAGCTGACATGCAGAGAAGAATGATTTTGTCGTCCTTGAAATCACTAAACAGATATGCGAAATCGATCTTTTGCTAATCCCACCACAGGTTCCAGTGAAAAGAAGAAACGAAACCCATTGACTAAATTGGCAGTCGACTCAATCGATGCCGACTGCAACGGACCTGTCAGCTTCGAACTCAGGAGAGCAGCTAATAGTCTACGAGAGTAATGCTAGATGCCAGAATGCTTCACAGCATCAAAGTCTTTAAAGCAGAAGCTTCAATGAAAGGTTAGTTCATGCTGTGGCTGCATTCGTTTTCGTGTCTAGAAGCGTTATAACTTTTTGTACTTTTAACTCTCAGATCGGGTCTTAGCAGATTCTATAGCTATGCATGCAAGGGCCCCTCAGAGGAGATGCTTAAACACTGCAGTGCATTTTTCCTAGCAATTATTGGGACACGAAGTGTTGGGCCACTGTGTGTGTGTCTAGTTTTTTCGCATTTGTTAAGTCACCTAAAGAACTCAATTAATAAAGGGCTCCAGAACAAATTGATGGGCAAACGGATGACACACTGCACAGAGACTTGTTGGGACATATTAAAAACAGCTTATTTTAGAATGGGTACACTTTACTAAAGTAGAATGCTCCTACAGAAAGCTGCAAGCAAACTAGCATCTTCTGGAGCTGACATGCAGAGAAGAATGATTTTGTCGTCCTTGAAATCACTAAACAGATATGCGAAATCGATCTTTTGCTAATCCCACCACAGGTTCCAGTGAAAAGAAGAAACGAAACCCATTGACTAAATTGGCAGTCGACTCAATCGATGCCGACTGCAACGGACCTGTCAGCTTCGAACTCAGGAGAGCAGCTAATAGTCTACGAGAGTAATGCTAGATGCCAGAATGCTTCACAGCATCAAAGTCTTTAAGCAGAAGCTTCAATGAAAGGTTAGTTCATGCTGTGGCTGCATTCGTTTTCGTGTCTAGAAGCGTTATAACTTTTTGTACTTTTAACTCTCAGATCGGGTCTTAGCAGATTCTATAGCTATGCATGCAAGGGCCCCTCAGAGGAGATGCTTAAACACTGCAGTGCATTTTTCCTAGCAATTATTGGGACACGAAGTGTTGGGCCACTGTGTGTGTGTCTAGTTTTTTCCGCATTTGTTAAGTCACCTAAAGAACTCAATTAATAAAGGGCTCCAGAACAAATTGATGGGCAAACGGATGACACACTGCACAGAGACTTGTTGGGACATATTAAAAACAGCTTATTTTAGAATGGGTACACTTTACTAAAGTAGAATGCTCCTACAGAAAGCTGCAAGCAAACTAGCATCTTCTGGAGCTGACATGCAGAGAAGAATGATTTTGTCGTCCTTGAAATCACTAAATAGATATGCGAAATCGATCTTTTGCTAATCCCACCACAGGTTCCAGTGAAAAGAAGAAACGAAACCCATTGACTAAATTGGCAGTCGACTCAATCGATGCCGACTGCAACGGACCTGTCAGCTTCGAACTCAGGAGAGCAGCTAATAGTCTACGAGAGTAATGCTAGATGCCAGAATGCTTCACAGCATCAAAGTCTTAAGCAGAAGCTTCAATGAAAGGTTAGTTCATGCTGTGGCTGCATTCGTTTTCGTGTCTAGAAGCGTTATAACTTTTTGTACTTTTAACTCTCAGATCGGGTCTTAGCAGATTCTATAGCTATGCATGCAAGGGCCCCTCAGAGGAGATGCTTAAACACTGCAGTGCATTTTTCCTAGCAATTATTGGGACACGAAGTGTTGGGCCACTGTGTGTGTGTCTAGTTTTTTCCGCATTTGTTAAGTCACCTAAAGAACTCAATTAATAAAGGGCTCCAGAACAAATTGATGGGCAAACGGATGACACACTGCACAGAGACTTGTTGGGACATATTAAAAACAGCTTATTTTAGAATGGGTACACTTTACTAAAGTAGAATGCTCCTACAGAAAGCTGCAAGCAAACTAGCATCTTCTGGAGCTGACATGCAGAGAAGAATGATTTTGTCGTCCTTGAAATCACTAAACAGATATGCGAAATCGATCTTTTGCTAATCCCACCACAGGTTCCAGTGAAAAGAAGAAACGAAACCCATTGACTAAATTGGCAGTCGACTCAATCGATGCCGACTGCAACGGACCTGTCAGCTTCGAACTCAGGAGAGCAGCTAATAGTCTACGAGAGTAATGCTAGATGCCAGAATGCTTCACAGCATCAAAGTCTTTAAGCAGAAGCTTCAATGAAAGGTTAGTTCATGCTGTGGCTGCATTCGTTTTCGTGTTAGAAGCGTTATAACTTTTTGTACTTTTAACTCTCAGATCGGTCTTAGCAGATTCTATAGCTATGCATGCAAGGCCCCTCAGAGGAGATGCTTAAACACTGCAGTGCATTTTTCCTAGCAATTATTGGACACGAAGTGTTGGGCCACTGTGTGTGTGTCTAGTTTTTCCGCATTTGTTAAGTCACCTAAAGAACTCAATTAATAAAGGGCTCCAGAACAAATTGATGGGCAAACGGATGACACACTGCACAGAGACTTGTTGGGACATATTAAAAACAGCTTATTTTAGAATGGGTACACTTTACTAAAGTAGAATGCTCTACAGAAAGCTGCAAGCAAACTAGCATCTTCTGGAGCTGACATGCAGAGAAGAATGATTTTGTCGTCCTTGAAATCACTAAAAGATATGCGAAATCGATCTTTTGCTAATCCACCACAGGTTCCAGTGAAAAGAAGAAACGAAACCCATTGACTAAATTGGCAGTCGACTCAATCGATGCCGCTGCAACGACCTGTCAGCTTCGAACTCAGGAGAGCAGCTAATAGTCTACGAGAGTAATGCTAGATGCCAGAATGCTTCACAGCATCAAAGTCTTAAAGCAGAAGCTTCAATGAAAGGTTAGTTCATGCTGTGGCTGCATTCGTTTTCGTGTCTA
>NIVC01004003.1:0-65378 GCA_002269645.1 Macrostomum lignano | reverse complement strand
TTAGAGTCTATTGCTATTCATAGAGCTTTTCGTTCAGAAAATATCCTACGTATGCATCCAGTGCCTCAAATAATAAAAATGGCCACAGCTGGACTCAGTGTTTTTAAGTCGATGCGAAATTATAACTATACCCAAATACCACTGTAGTATAACAGACGTAAAACTCAAAGAAGCAATTTTATTGCATGAAAAATCAAATTCCTTTTTCTTGATTCATGAAGGAAACAGCATACAAAGGAAAACTTCACTGCACAACTATATAAAATACGAGTGATAAAGAGTAACATGCGTGCATTCTAAATTAAGGGAATGGTAATCTTGATTGCCCCAGATCAAATGCAACTATTGATTTTGTGAGGAAACCATGAAAATTTTCTATATCCACAGTGCATTTTTTCGGGAAATCGGCCTCCTAAAAATTGCACGATCTTTGAGTTTTACGTCCTACTATACGTACTACAGTGGTGCTTGTCTCCAGATGGCTGGTGCTGAAAAGTTCCGACCACAACCAAATGCAGGCCTGTGGGTCGGAGTGTCAATCATCACCCTGCTAGAGGTGCTGGAGCTCGTCATTCATCTGGTCCAACTGGCAGCGCTGAAACTGACGGGAACGGCGAAAAAATCACCCCGAGCACCGAAATCCAACTGCAAGCGGACAACGGTGCAGTCAGCAAGTCCGAAGTGTCGATATCCTTTTAACAGAGTCGAAAATGCTTCGCAGCTGCACAGAGCACCAACTGAGTTCGATAAATTCTGGTAGCCCCCCTTGTGTAAAATTAAAAAAGCAGCAAAAATACTCAGAGATTTATATAATGTTGTTGTAAGCAGTCTTTTACAGTCTGTCAAAAGAGCCCCTGAGATACCGCGATCACAATGAGTAAGTGGCGAAAAATGAGCGTACTTGTACAGTTTTTCTAGTCTTGAGCACAAATTGTTTAAATTTTCCTACCGTTATGCCTAGCTACTGATTTTTTAGACTTTATTTCTATTTTTATTACAATTTCTATTTTCATAGAATTGCATATTTCGAGCGATACAAATGTATGAGCATATCCTCTACAAATCTTATGTTATACAGTACACCGATGCTAAACTCAATGCTACACATTGAGCTACACTCGATGTTACATTCTGTGCTACACTCAACGTTTTACTCTCTGCTAAATGCTACAATTTATTTTACATTCTACGCTAGCTACACTCTGTCGCATTCCATGCTACACAACCTACACTGCATTCTGTTGTTACACTCTGCCCATATCTATCCGCTTGCATATGAAGCTACTCTGCACTACATTTTATGCACTAATTGGAATTGCCTGTGGCAGTTATTCATACCCTAACTAATCAGTTAGCATGATGACTGGCTAAATCCTATGAAGCTACAAAGCAAATGCTTATTACTAAACGACAGAGGTTAATACCGCTTGAGCAGCCAACCATCTGAGGTGCCTACTGCCGGGCTGATGCATCTCTCTCTCGATGTCGGAAGGCTAATTTACTCTGGTCCAAAACCATAAATTTTATTCCGTTTAGCCTGAGCCCACAAAGGAGTGACTCCAGCCCGCCTCTACGCGCTAAAACTATAAAAGCTTTGGTCAGGAGTTGCTTCTCCCAGCTTCTGGTTTAAGTTCTCCTTGGGCTGGTCCACTAATAAATGCCGACAAAATCCCGGATATTTGGCCAGTCTGCTTCTATCCCTGACTTTGCCTCTCCCCTCCCTCCGGTTGCTCCGCTCATTAAACGCTTCAAAGGGCTCCTAGTTTTGTCCTCTAAAATTCCACTAATGCCACCAAGTTGTTACGGGGGTTTTACTTTGGAGCATAGATCTTAGAATAAGGACTGCGTGTTGTTCTTAGTAGATATCTAATTAATTGACTGAGTAATGCCTGAGTAGTATCTGTCTGAGTATATATCTGCGATTTTTCGTCCTTTATTGGTAGCGTTCCTATTATGCACTGGTAGCGTTCTATGTAAATCGAAGGGATATAAGTTATAAGTTATATAAGGATACAAGTTATAAGGGATATAAAAGCACTCTTGTATTGAAAAAATAGTGGAGAAATCCCTAAATTTTTTATCGTTAGGCATGTACACTTCCTGTGCCTTGGGGGTTGGCCCTCAAGGACGTTAATTGCACGAGCAGAGCCAAGCCAAGATTCCAATTTAGCCCCAAATTAATGCGACTGCACTGGGAATCGAGCCTGGGTCGCCGGCACATCAGAGCGCCGCGCTGGACCACTGGGCTACGGCTCCCTCAAGCCCTAAAGAACGTGCATAGACGCTCGTGAAATTTCGAGCTTGTGAATTTTTAAGCTTGAGAATGCAACCTCATGAGCTACTGACTCATCGGGTTAAAGTTAGCGATTGTTGTGGACCTTGATCAATTCTTGCACAACTGGGGTATTGTTCCGTACCAGTCTGTAAATTTTAAAGAAACTGACACTGCTGATGCTATCAACATCGGATTGCGAAGCCAATGCTATAATATTAACTTGTTTCAGAATATATTTTAACTCGTGAAATCTTATATGCTTTAGACAATGGACTACAGGAGTCCATGTCTATGCTCATGGTTTCAAATAAAAAATTACAACAAAAACAAGAATACAGTAAATCAGTTTTCTGAGTTTTGCTCCTACTATAGCTGTTAAAATTGTGCCGATCGCGCTTCAAACACTGCAGCTCCGACTGCGACTTGCAGCTACTTGCACCGATTTTGCGGTCAGATGCGAAGCCTCGAGGACGAGAACACAAATCGACGCTTCATAGCCAGCATAAAAACGTTTCTCAGAATCTCCTTTTGCACAAACTGGTCAGGATAACCTGGAGCAGCTTCAACAGGTAAGAAGTTGCGCTCCTCGACTGCATCTGGCTGGGCCGTCTTGTCTTCCATCTGCTCCGGATAGGCTTGAACAGAATGACTCTCTGAAATGTTTTTTCGAATATAAGATTGCATGTAAATTCATGTTGACCATTTTACACCTGATGCTCATACATGTAGATAGTACATGTATATCTGATTTAGTCGTAAAGACTGCTTCTATATACAACGCCGATCGATCGCTGGCTGAGGCCCTCAATTCTGTAATGTACTGTACAAGCGAGCGCAACTGAGACTATATTGTCATAAAACCATGCGGGATGGCTGCGGAACTGAATATCCTGCTGCTGAAGTTGCATGGGCGTGACGGACGCAAAAGGTCCTGCGCCGATCGGCCCTTTAAAAGTGCGATGCGATAACCCGTTAGTTGTAGTTAATATCTGCTAATATACTCACGGTGTACCGGAGCAAGCAGAAGGAGGCCGACCAGAGTCCACCAAATCCAACGGTGACTGTCCGTTTGGTGGGGGTGCATAATGTCGATTCAATGGAGAACTATTGATATTTTCTGAACTGTTGAACTTGATTTCAGAACGAGATAGAAATTTCCACCCTTAGCTCGATGCCTTTGTCTTATATAGAGCACCGCGGTTGAAAATTGGCCTGTGCGCCAAGTCGACGCACAAAAGAAGCCGATGTTTGCACCTGGCATCCATGCACAAGGCAACTTCTTTGACTTTGATGCCCTCTCGCTGTTTGATGGCTCAGGTGACCGAGAGGCTGAAATCATTTTAGCAAGGGACCATTTCAACGGGTAGCATAATTGCAAATACATATGCAATTGGTGCAGCTGGCTCTTCCTTCGCAATTGGGATCGTCTGTGCAAGAGCAGAAAATTGGCTACCTAACAACCGGCAAATCCTGCCGGTGTAACAGCCTTTGCGTCATCAGTATGACTCAGAAATGCTAGGTGAAAATTTTCAGAAGCCAGGATAGAAGCCGCTTCTAGAGTCCTGAAACGCATCGCGGCCATGCGTCAGGGTCCGTAGCCTAGTGGTCAAGCGCAGCGCTCCTATACTAGTGGCCTATATGCTCAATTCCAAGTGCAATCACATTTATTTGGAGCTAGGATTTGAATCGCGGCTTGTTGGATCTGTTCGTGAAACTAACGCCCTTGATGGCCAACCCCCAAAGGCTGTACACTCCTGTGTGTGTGCCTACATGTACGTGTACGTATCCGCGCGTTTGTGTGCCTGATCAGGGGAGTCGGCGGAATGGACAGTAATGCCTGTCGCCGCGTTTGTGTGACAATATGCAGGATTGACATTCAGTTTTGAGTGCGTAAATGTCTTGGCCACGAGTGCGCGAAGCGCACGAGTGCCATAGACATTGACATATGGCCAAGCATTCTTAAATTGCTGACACTATTCATTGTCTATGGCCAAAAAGCAATCCTTCACCCATAACGCGACTGTGCAGTAAATCCCAAGCCGTGCTGTAAATTCCCGCACGTATTCAACTTATTAAATTTATTTAAGTCTACCTGAGCTACTGGTCTAATTCTACCTGAGCTAATGAGCTAATCCTGCCTAAGCTACTATCTCAGTACCTGAGCTACTGACCCAATTCTACCAGAGCTACTGACCCAATTCTATCAGAGCTACTGACCCAATTCTACCAGAGCTACTGACCCAATTCTACCAGAGCTACTGACCCAATTCTACCTGAGCTACTGACCCAATTCTACCAGAGCTACTGACCCAATTCTACCAGAGCTACTGACCCAATTCTACCTGAGCTACTGACCCAATTCTACCAGAGCTACTGACCCAATTCTACCAGAGCTACTGACCCAATTCTACCAGAGCTACTGACCCAATTCTACCAGAGCTACTGACCCAATTCTACCAGAGCTACTGACCCAATTCTACCAGAGCTACTGACCCAATTCTACCTGAGCTACTGACCCAATTCTACCTGAGCTACTGGTCCAATTCTACCTGAGCTACTGGTCCAATTCTACCTGAGCTACTGGTCCAACTCTACCTGAGCTACTGACCCAATTCTACCTGAGCTACTGGTCCAATTCTACCTGAGCTACTGACCCAATTCTACCTGAGCTACTGACCCAATTCTACCTGAGCTACTGACCCAATTCTACCTGAGCCACTGGTCCAATTCTACCTGAGCTACTGACCCAATTCTACCAGAGCTACTAGTAGAGCTACCAATTCTACCTGACCAGTAGCTCAGGTAGAATTGGACCAGTAGCTCAGGTAGAATTGGGTCAGTAGCTCTGGTAGAATTGGGTCAGTAGCTGATTTGATTTATGTGCCCATAAATCAATGAATCTATCACTAGGTTCCTTCGTGCGTAAATAGTCTTGGCTGGAGTGCGCGTTAGCTCGAAAAGCTAGAGATAAATCTACCATTGTACAACGCTCAAGCGTACAGATAACGCCTATGTCTATGGTAAAATCCTATAATCAGTCTATACAAAAAGCGTGCTGATAATAAAAAAGAGTGCAAATAATTGATGTCTATGGCAAAACTTCCCTATGAAAAATTGGCCCGAATTTTCGCCCGGAAACATATGCAATTGGGCCCGGAACTTTAAATTTTTCGGGTGAAAACTAAAAAACGGTCGATTCACCCGGAAAGCACGCCGACAAAACGGTTGAAACTAAATCGGGTGAAAAAGCGGGACTTTCGCCCGGAAAGCGGGGAAAGCAGAAACCCAGACGTTCGGGTCTATAGCCCGTTTTTTCTAAAAGCGTGTCCTGAGGGACTTTGACGTGACGATGCTGATTAAAAAGGAGTAGGAAAGCTAGGTGCGAAAATGGAGATTAAAGCCTACACATGAAGCCCATACGTACAATTTATGAGTTTTTGGGACCTCAATTTTTATACACTTTAAATAAACTTGTAACGTACCAAATCAACTAGAAACAATTAAAGTGGTACATGTATATATATTATTTTCAGTAAAATTATCGCTGTCAACTAACTGAGTTCCCGCTTCCCGGCAGGTCTTTTGTGCTAGTAGGGATGAAAATCCCAGGCTTCAGGATTCAACAATACATTGTTTATTATTTTAAAAAGTACGGTTATACAATCAGTTGCTTGATCACAATGATGGGAAATTAATTATCTGAATCTCTGAATCGTCTGATGGGAAAATAAAATTAATCTTTTAAAAAAATTGTCGAAATCACTTATTCGCTTACTCTAAATACCTTTTTCTGAATTTGCTATTCACAAGCTAAAAGCTTTTTTATTAAGTATTTGCTGTGCTTTTTACTCTTTCATCGTGCTGACTAATGAAAAAAAGGAAACTATTTTGTTTGTTTTTTTGTTACTCGAAAATATTTAAATTTCAGACGCCACGTTTCAACAGACTTCTGAGTTTTATCGTGCACGTGAAGCATGTTTTGTATAATTTATCATAATCTAATGGACAAAGTTTATTTAACCTCAGAAATAGTCAATGCGAGTTATTTCACTAAATGAGTCAATAACAAGGCCTGACCCCCTGCCCCTGCCCTGGTTCGGGAATTGGCAGTCACTATAGTAAATTATAGTTAAATATTAAAGTAGTCCAGTCTCAACAGGCTGAATAATAATTTTGGATGAGAAAAATGTCATTTGTTTTTTATAATGAAATCAATCAGTCTGCATTATGCATAAACTGAAAAATAACTAAATAAATTTGTGTTGTCGATTGCTAGCAATTAGCCTATTTTATTACTTAAACTTAAAGAGTAAGAAAAAATAGAAAAATAATTTAGAAAACTCATCCTAATAAAATATTTCATCTATCGTAGAGATATATTGTGATTGTATATGAGCACAGAGAGAGCTTGCTGTATGGTAAGAAATTTTAGAGTGTAAGTAAGAAATCAATTTAAAAATATGTTGAAGTCCAAATATAAAATTGCAACAATTATTAATATGATATTCATTTACTTAGGTTTGTATAGTCTATATAGTACTTTTTAGAAAGCTGTGTATTCAAATATTACATATTTGTACAATGCATGCTTTATTTTATATTTTAATAGATATAAATTTTATTAACATATTATATTCTAAAGGAACTTAACGCCTAGAACTTAACATTTTACAAAGAAATTAATAACCTAAAAAGTTTTGCAACTCAACATATTCCCAGAGATAGAGGCCCTTTATATCTTATATAGAAAAAATTATTTTAGCTCTTATGTGAATTTTTTAGATCCAATAGTCTGAACATGTTTTGTAGAATAAACATTCATCATCAGATTTACATTCTAAAGCACTGTACTTATACAGTTATACTTGTAATTAAGGAAGATTATTGATGATAAATTTAGTGGCCTTTTAATTTAGGTTTATTAGATTTTATTGCTCAATAACCAGACTTTCAGCATCATCATACCATGCTCCTAAGCCATTTATGCTATATAAATACCCCTCAGCCAAATTTTCCTCTGGCCATTAATGTCTGATGACCTTGGGACTGCTAAGCGTCGTCGCCGGGACTATGCCGTGCGCTACAGGACTGGTGTTAGGCGACGTACTCCAGCTCAAACAGCCAGCGAGCGAATGATGCGACACCGTGCATCAAAGAATGTACTAGATCATCATTGTACAGATGTAACAACTGTTGAAGAAAACTCAGCCAACTCTGGTACTGAAGACAAGTATGACGAAAACAATTGTTTTATTGAAGTCGAGGAAAATGATGTCAGTCTATTGGAGTCAGACATTAGAACTCAATTAGATGTTCCCGATTGTGCCAGCGAAAATGATCAACCCAATCAGAACAGCTACCTGCTTGATCTGAATGAGATGCCACTTGTTGAAGGGCATTGTCTTACCGTTGGTCAAGCTGTAGTCATGCTACAAAAATTCGCAACAGATACTGGGCTCACAAAAATTCATAAGCAGGATCTACTCACACTAATCAACAAAATTTTGCCGAATTCACGACTGCCAACGACAACACACAGACTGGATGTTGCATTCGGAGTCCTTCAAACTGCCAAAGGCACATCCATATCATATATAGTTTGCGAATCTTGTCTGAGTGCAGTTGAGGGCAGGCTTAAAGCGAAGCAAATGTGTCCGAACTGCGGTGCCAGCTCTCTAGGACAATTCTGGTGCCTAGATATCGAAACTAAAGTGCGTACTATGATTGAGGCTGGTGGAATGCTGAAACATGTCGAATTTCCTGCTGATCTTTGCCGTCGCTTGGAACCCGGCATCCTTCATTATGCAAATAGTAACCTGTACAGACGCTTCTTGCAGACAATCGACATTGACTCGCGTTCCGATCTGTCATACAGCATATGCTGTGATGGATTTCCGATGCGAACGACGTCAACTGTCGAAGTGTGTCCAGTGTACCTGTCAATTATTGAAGTCAATCGATCTGTCCAGCATCGTTTCGTGGCGATCTGTGGTGTTTGGGCCGGGAAGGAAAAGCTTCACAGTGTCGCTTTTTTGCCTTTGGTAGTTGAACGGCTTAACCGCCTACTGCACCCAGGAGTTACGTATACCGACGAAACTGGAGAGAAACGAGTTCTGCGTCTGCATCCATTTGTTGCAATATTTGATGCCCCTGCACGAGCAGACGCTCTAGGCTTTAAGAGGTATAATGCCCATTACGGTTGCGACAAGTGCTATATTCGCACAGAGAAGCAGCCTGGTGGTTATGGCCGCTTTTATCCTATGCAAATCAGCCAGGGTATGCTTCAAGATGCGCGCAATGAAGGCTGTGACCATCCGGAATTGCGTACAATGTTAGACACCATACATTTGGCGAAGCGGCAGGAGGACCGAGATGCAGGATTGCGAACAACGTCCGATATTCTTGGAGTAAAGGTTCTGTCACCTCTGGCTCAATTATCTGGCTTTGATTTTGTGAATGGCACGCCTGCATGCTATTTACATCAGCTGTGTTCAGGCTTATTTAGGTACCTTCTAAGGCAATTGCTGCTACCACCTGCTCAACGACCTGACCCAGCATGCAGAAGGACACCTGACACTTATCGACAAGTCGGTTCGATTTGTAATTTGCTGAACGAAATACGGGTGCCACAATGTGTCCAGCGTGGTAATCCACGTCATCTAAAAGAATTATCAAACTTCCGTGGCCATGAATTTGAAATGTGGCTCTTAGCATTCGGCCCAATGACGCTACAGAACTTTCTTCCGACTGAGTACTACAGTCACCTGGTTCTCTTGTCGTCTGCTGTTTTTTGGATGTCATTCGTCGGTGCACCACTGAGTGAGATGCGGCATGTAAGAATATCACTTAAGCAATTTCTCCATAGCATGGATACGTTATACTCAAAACGAGCGCTTTCTTATAATGCCCATCATGTATGTACGCACATGATTTCGTCGGTGGAATCGGCTGGTCCAATACATTTACTATCGGCATCGTTATTCGAGACAATGCATGGACGACTGGCTGCCCGTATCAGAGGAAGGCGAAACATTGACGTTGAAATTGCTAACATCGTTGAAAATGAAATTGCCGTGGCACAGGCGCAGTCTATGATGATAGAGGCGAATTCCAAAGGTCTCGACCAAAAAAGGCGAATCGAACTATGCACCACAGACAACGTGATTCTCCGTAGATCGATGGCGACAGCAAACGCGTGCTCGGAAGAATGGGATGCAGCACATCTATCTAGTGGATTCATTGTAGAATCGTTTGCGAACGCCATTCGTACGAATCGAAAGTCTGTTTCCTGTTTCGTTGCTGTGCGTGGTACCGATCCAAACAATTTCCGATTTGCCAGGGTCCATTCGCTGAGGATGAACGCATCCAACGAGACGTTCGAGTGATGCTGCAAAATCTCTGTGTGGAAGAACTAGAGATTGGTACACCTTTCGAACAAGCAGGCGTATCGCAAGATTCTAATGTGCGCTGTTGCCGTCTGGCTCATGTTAGACGCCTAACATGTGATGCGTTTGCTAATAAACTTGACTCTCATGTCTACTCTGTGGCGTTACGTGACATTGACGGCAATTGTGTCATTAGCAACACTCATATTGCCCTGATGCCTCACGCACAACTATCGTTTTCATGAACGATGTGCGATTTGTGAGAAAGATTGTTTGCTTCCGTGAGCACTTCTTGTTCTGCTAGAGTAATGTTTAGATTCCTGTTTTGTTATATAAGTTTATATATTTTTGTAATTACAAAATATTCACCTGCTTCTCATAGTGTCAGTCTATAACGAACTTAAGCCTTTATTCGTTATGAATACGCACATAACGAGTCAATTAGCAAACAACAAAATGGGAAATCCGCGTAAACAACAAAGCCCAACTGTGAGCTGCGGACAAAACCACCAGCAGCCAATAATTATGAAGGTCGAATAAACTGAAAAGGCGAAGAGATCAACCCAACGCTTACTTAACTGGGAGTCCTTTGTGATAAGTTACAATTAGTCGTCGGGTTCCATTCTTTTACCAAAAAGTACAGTAAATCACACTCAAGGGACTGGTTTGATTTCTCATAGTGTTTGACTTAGCACTTAGACCCAACATGTTGTTATTTGTTGCTGGTGGTTAGATCCCCAACCCAACAGAGTGGATTTCATTCCATGTGCAAAGTGTTCAGTGTCATTTGTGTTTATTTTTTAGAAATGGCTGGCTATGAAGCTATTGTAGCATATTTACTCATACACGGATCACAAGGTTCGTACAGTAATATATGTCTTGCATAAGTTATATGTTTTACTTCTGTCTTCGGTGCGTTAATTCGTTTACTCATTAATCGTCGTACTGTTACATTTGATGTACAGTAAATTTCATAATGATGTCAACCTAAAGTGCTGCTGTAGAAATATACAGAAATACAAATGTAATCTGCGGTTCCGATTTAACATAACGTAATCTTTATATTTTAATCATTGAAAACCAAGTATTCTAGAATAAAATTATAATTTTGAACAGTGAGATAAAACGGATTTAGGATCAGTTTACCAGAAGCTGATAATGTAAGAGTTCGTCATTCTATAATTATAAGTACATTTATATTGATATGCTTAACAATTAATGCCCGACTTCCAGAGATACAAGAGCTACGAGCTAAGTTAAGTATCATGACTCGCTCGAACAAAAAAAACTGCAACTCCACCACCAGACCAAAGAAGACGAAAGAATCTGAGCCCACATCAGCTACTAATTGTGACTTGGATGCGACTACGATTACCTGCACGTCTTGCGTCAATTTAAAGCGCGAGCTGATAACTCAAGCTCAGGCCACCCATCAGCTTGGTATGTAAACAAATTGCAAAGTATTATTTATTCTATAAAGTAGTTTAATACCTTTTTGTAAAATACTTTTGGAAGTATTATACCTCGTATTTGCATATGAGGCATTACTGCCAAGCAGCCCGACAATAGAGTTTACCATGCGACGAAGAAATTTTACCACATATATTGTCTATACCTGCATTTTACAGAGAATTCTTTAGAGGCTGCACGTCAGCAAATAGGGCATCTGTCAATGACTGACACCTCATTGCGACAGCGTCTGGAGGAGTTAACCGAACAGCTCTCGGCAACTCGTGCTGAACTCGACCATCTCCGCTCCGAGTCTGCATCAGCCAGCTGTGAACCGGAACGCTACGCGAAGGCAAGGCGGCTGGTAGCTCGTGCTGTCGATCTACTGGCTCCTGAAGACGAAATAGAGGCAACGCAAGGTGCCTCTATTTGTCGCCAAATAACCGCTGCTGAATCAGCTCGACTGGAAGAGAATGCAGCTCAGGTCAGTAGTTCCGACTGTGGTTCTGAAGAATTGCACGTACTAATTTAAGATAATTTCTTCATATTCGAGCCCGATATCATATTCCAGAGCTTTGACTGATGAAGTTTTTTGTCGTTTTCCTTTCTTAGGTCGCTTTAGAGTTGGAGGATGAGACTAGCCATTGTGACACAGTGCCCCTGTCTAGCTCCCACATGGCTGCTAGAGTGTCTCGATCTGCGCACCATCTCGTCAACCTGCGCCTGGATCTGATGAGAAACTGTGCCCCAGCCCAGGCTGCAAAGCAGCGTGGTGCATTTCTTCGCTCTTTAGTTAGAGCCCTCTTCTCTAAGGATGAGCTGTTGAAATGCAACTTCTCAGGAAGAAAAGCATTGGCACCGGACGCCGGAAAAATGTCGATTTTAAAGTCATTTTGCGCCCAGCAAAATGTAAAATTCACAAAATCCGAGCTGCAGCGTGCCTACTCCCGATGCCGAGAGGGCCTGCTACCGAAAAAGACCATCGTCGCAAGAAAGGCGACTAAGACCAAACCTGCAGGTAATGTTTTCATTTTTTGTATTGTAGTCTTGTTTAGAACGTAGTCTTGTAGTTTTTATTGACGCTTTTCTGCAACTGCGCCTCCTTCTACTCCAGATACTCCAGAGCTTCGAGTGGCTGGCCAGCAAGCTAGCCCTACTGGTGCTGCAGAATCTCAGCTGCCAGTTTCTGCTACTACGCCACCCAGCATCACGCTAACCAGTGACACCGCTGGCATGCTCAATCAAGCGCAATATCGCATCCTGTCGCTCAATGAGTTGTAAATCTGTACTCTAACTTTGAACTTTCTATCGCGTCTGTTTTTGTTCTACACTAGCTGTTTGTTCTTTTTCATTGCTTCGTAATGTGGCTGCGACTGGGAGGGAGGGATCTTAAGTCACCTTTGCACCCGAACCCATAACTGATCTCTGTTCTTCCTATCTTTCCCAATGTTGCTATTTCTCTTCATATCGTTTCTCTTCTTTCTACATGGTCGCGCTAATATTTTCCCTATCTTAGTTATTTCACAAGTGCATTCTGTGTGCACCCCCTCTCCTTGCACTCTCGTGCCTTAGATCTGCCTCTTTTCAGCCGCAAAGTGCATCGATGACCAGCTTGAGCTTCGGAGCAGCCCGCTGCGCCTGTCGCATCTCTCGGTTGGACACCTGCGGCTGCAGCTCTGCTGCCGACGCTCCAACAGCGTCTCGCAATCCTCGACAGCCCGTCCGCCTCCACGTTGTCGACACCGTTTATGTACTTGATGGTGAAGGTGAACTCCTGCAGCAGCAACCGACAGCACCCGAGCCTCTCTTCGAGGTCCTCCAGCTGGCTGTCAGCGTCGAGGTAGCTCACGCCGTCCATCGCGCACGAGCTCCTTGGTGGCGCCTCTGCGCGGTCGCTGAAGTTCAGGCAAATGTTGCAGGACTTGATGAAGTCGAACCCGATGATGACAGCGGCTGCCAGGCCTTCCGACACGTAGAATGGATGCTGCCGCACGATGCCGCCGAGCGACACCGCCAGGCTGGCCACCTGCTGCACCGGCACTGCCTGCTGGTTGACTGCCCGCAGCTTCAGGTGCACGCTCTCCAGCTGAACTGGCTGCATGCTCTGCAGGACCCGCTTGTCCACGATTGACACCTGGCTGCCAGAGTCGATCAGCGCCGTGACTTCCGCACCTCCGACCTTGCACTGTAGTTTTGATGTCGACGGGTTCGGCCTGATGACGACAGCAGCTGCGCTGGAGCTGGCTGCGCCTGCACCGCCCCCCTCTGCGCTCTGGAACAGTCCGCTCACGCTGGGGCCCGCGCTCAGAACTGGCCAGGGGTGCGGGCTCCGCCCCGGGCTGTGCCGTTTTCCGACGGCTGCTTGCAGTTCCTGGCGATGTAGCCGCGACGGTTGCAATTCCTGCAGGTCACCTCGCGCCGTCTCCTCGCACTGCGAAACGCGCAGGAGTCCAAAGCATCTGAACCCAGCTTCGCCGCCAGATCTTGAACCGTCGCCTGCAGCGAGCTGACCGCAGCCCTCAGATCTTAATGCTTTGGTCACCTGACTGTAGTCGCTCTTGTCCTTGTCGCCGAGCTCAAGGAAGACGGCCAGAGCCTCGCCATCCAGAAACATTGACAGATGCAAGTGTTTGTCGTTTGTCCACTTGTTGGCTGTCGCACACAGCTCAAACCGCTGCAGCCACTCACTAAAGTTGCCAGAGCTAAAAGTTCTCGGAATTGCGCGGTGGCTGCCCTCTGCCATTCTGAGCTCTGCTACCACTTGTAACGCGCGGTATTTTTGGCAGTGTAGAAAAAAAAAGTGTAGAAGCCCCCGTGGGGCAGTGATGGCTATATTTATGCAAGTCAACGATGTACATCGAGAGAGCGAACATACATTACAATTATTCAGCCAAATATTTGTCGATACGATACCAGTTCAAGAACTGCCAATAGGGCGAGGAATAAAACCATTATACTAGTATATTTGGTTATCTCTGAGCTGCAAATCCCCTATAAATACAGTTAGTTATTTTTCTTTTTTACGGTTTCGTCAGCATTTCTCAACGTCAAGCCCTTCGTTTTATCTTCTTTACAACTTTGTTTGTTTCTGTTTCTATTGTTTTCTTAACCCTCCTTTGCTTTTATTACTTTTATGTTAATGCCTTTGCTTACTGAACGTATTGAATGCACTCATTAAATATTTAAATAAACTATCGCGCACGCTTTTCTCTTATTATGTCGCCAAGTGTTTAAACATTTTTGTCCAAAAATTTCTTATTGAATCCCTCCAGAATTGCCTTATTTTTTTCTCGATATGTATCTCTTGATGGGGGGTCATTTACATGCATCTTTCTATTCAACTACATACAAGTTTTGCAGTATGAAAATTGGCAGTCACTGTAAAGTTTATATTCCCTCAAAAAACGTACTATAATATCGTGCACTATCGCAAGATCAAAAGCAGGAAATATGACCAGTTCTTCGGGCCGGATTAAAAAGCAAAATATCGGTTAACTGGCCCGGATTTTTCGGCGCAGAATAATTCTGGGTGAATCGCCCGTAAATATTCGGGTATAAATGCGGGTGCATGCACGGGTGTTTCGCCCGAAAAGCGAACTTTTCGTAACGATTCCGGGCCAGTAGCCCGGCAATTTTTACACCCACAAAGTGCTGACGATTTCGGGTGAAGAGAAGGGTGAAAATTCGGGCCAATTTTTCATAGGGTTTAACATGGTTTGTCAGTGTGTATTTTTCAGTAACAATTTAACGAAACAACAGTACTGCAAAGACCTGTATGACAGGCCTGCGTCACTTTCGCCGTATTGTCCATATTAAAGTAGATGTAAAAAAGGTACCGTCATTTTGGCAAATTAAAGGTGCACCCACTCACGTTCCCATGAAAGTTGAGTGTCAAGGTTACCTGTCGTAGCTCGGCATGGTTGTCGCTGTTAGCCACAGCGCGCTCTGCTGGCATAGACGTCTCCATTCGATTTGTGCCGTCCATGAATGAGTTCGCTCCATACAGCGATGAATGCAGTGTGCTGCATATGGACCGCATCTCGGATGTGCGTCGACTTCCTAATTGCAGATACCGTTCGACTGTTTTCACCTGCTTGTGACCAGTCACTTTACAGATATCGGCATTCGAGTAACCAGCATCAGACAACTCCTTGATGACAGTCGGACGGACACAATGGGCCGTGTAGCGCTTGCTTAAACTGGCAGCCTCCGATATCTTGGTCATCATGGTTGCTAGGGTGTTCACACCAAGCGCTTGCGAAGCGCAATACCAGTTCGAGTTCTTCCACCTGATCGTTTTTGGTTTCAAGAAAAACGGTGCAGTGCACGTTGAAGCCGAACTTCCAGGCAAAGACTCGCGCCGTTTATCTAGATACATTCGGAGCGCCACTACGGGGCAGTTTTTAGCAGTCTCGATCATCAGCGCCTCCTTCACATCATCACAGGCGTCCCGACCGAGTGCGTTGCCAACATTCTTGACTTTTCCAGCCAGCAGGCGCACTGCTTGCTTACCATCTGACCTCGTCTCAAACACGAAGCTGTCTTCCTTCAGGTTCCTCAGCCATTCGCGACCACGATTACCGAAATAGTAAATCATGTTGTAATATACCTCTTGCAGCAGAGTCGTTGGAGACTGCCTGTCAAAGTAGCGCGATAACTTTTGCATGTCTTCCAGTTCAATAGCTTGAATATGCTTCGCGCGGCCGCCCTAGAAAATAAACTTCCGAGCCATAGCCTTCAGAGTCGCGTTCGCAGTATAGAAGGCATCGCCCTCAATGATGTTCAGTTGCCTGACACGCATCAAGTAGCGGTAGATGGCCGCACGAATGCAGATTAGCGTCGCGGGTGAATAAAATCCGCCGTCAGGCTTACGAGCCGTGCCGTAGAACACTCGCAGCACACGGTTGACATCCTCCGGCTCAGCCGTCAGCAGGTCAATTTTTAATGACGGATTTGAATCCATGAAGGCCAACAGCCTTTTGACGTACTGATCAGTCTGTCGTCTGGTATTGTTACTCGCTACACTGTCTTCTAGGTCGTTGATAGCTTTTTCGAGGTCTTCAACGTTGGGCACGCAGTCGAACATGCCATCCAGGTCAATATCCTCGGGCAGCACAAACTCTCCATCTCCATTTGACGGTTGCTCGACCGGACGCTCGTCTATTTGCTTTTCCATAAACCGCTCCTCGGTTTGCTGTTGAAGGAGAATGTCAATCTGTGATGATGACAACCAGGGACAACTAAAACCCTCAGGACGCGAAACGAGCCAATTCATGGCAAAAAATCTGAGGGGCTCGCTTAAATGTATTGTTCTATGGCTTTTTCAAGTCTTCTCTGCTATCAAGCAAATTAAAATTGCTTTAGCTGCGGCCAGCAGTGAAGCTAAGCTGAACTATATCAAGAGAAGCATTTTTTATTTACTTGATGAAATGCCAAGAAAGTGCAGCGTATTTCCGTGCTCGTCAAATTACAACTCTGAAGCCGTTCGAACACGGACATTTGCGTTTCCCAGAGATCCACAGGAGCGAGAGCGATGGAGAAAGGCGCTGCCAAATATTCTCCAGGTAAGAAACCAGATCATTTGCTGTCATTACTGCTGCATAATTCCGCTTCAATTCTGCATGCCAGTCTCGTCCAAACAACTGAAACCCAAAATTTATTATTTTAGAGAGTGACTGACAATATGGGCGTGTGCGTAAAGCATTGGCCAAGCGATGCTCCAATGGTCAAGAAAAACTCTACCGAAAGGCTAATTAATCCTCCTTCTGTTTTTAACGGAGTTCCTAGCTCGTGTTTTGTTCAGAACCAAGGTACGTAACTTAAAGATTGCTCAACACTTAGCGTCTATATCGATTTTGCCGCTCACAATTATCTTACTTTTATTTTTACTCTTATTTTAGACCAGGACCGACAGGCGAACAGAACGAAGACGTTTACTTGTATACGTTAGATAAAGATGGAGACCTGTCTGTTCGAATTTTGCTTTGCTTTGTTCGAAGTGTTTTGCTTTATTTAGCGATGGAAGAGAGAAGCCATGGATTGGAACGGATGCTGCACAGGAGTCGGAAGTCTTCATGCTGTTCGATTTCGTTCACATTATCAAATGCATTCGCAACAATTGGCAAATTGAAGCGAATGGAATTCTAAGCATTCAACCTCCTGGCGCTGACAGACAAATATCCGCTAAATGGTCAGACGTGGTACGCCTGTACCAAATGGAGAAAGACCACGTAGTCAAGCGCACATGTCTAACTCATGAGGCCTGTTATCCCACAAGCATTCAGAAAACTAAAGTCAGTCTCGCTCTCCAAGTTCTCGATGAAAGGGTTGCCGCTGCATTGAAGTGTGATGGATACTCAGACACTGCGGAATTTATCAAAACCATAGTGAGATTCTGGAAAATTGTCAAGTGTAAAAATCCTGGTCTACACGCACGACTACGGGATCCGGACAGGCGACCAGTCTATTCCGTTCAAGATGAAAGCATACAATTTCTTAGCGCGCTCGCGGATTCGTTTGATTCGACACATTGTGGAAAAGGCCGAGCTCGCCATCATTCATTGACGCCCGAGACCAAGTCAGCGCTAGTAAACTCACTGCGCGGAGCCTGTGAGATGCGTGAGGTTCTTTTTTCCGACCCACGAATCAGCTACGTTCTGCTGGCTGACTTTCACAGTGATCCACTTGAGGCTGAGTTTGGCGTGTATCGCCAAATGAGCGGCGGCAACTACTATGTATCTGTGGAGCAAGTGCTGCTCAGTGCTCGACTCCGACAAATGAAATTATTCGCATCCCTTGAATTAGCAGACTACAAGCACGATCGGAGCAAATGTTGCAATGAACAGCTGAATGAAATTGAACTGGCGACCATTGATAATTGTGCTGCTAAATCAGAGGAGCTTTCCATTTCGGAGATGGCTTCGCTCTACTATATCGCAGGTAAGCTTGATATTAATTAAAATTTAATTCACAACGAGGTTTTACACACAATCTCATAAAAACAATTCAAACCGTGCTTAATTGGAAATTGACAGGTTATACAGCGACTAAAGAAGGCATCAAAGGAACAGATTTGATATCAGAGACGAGCATTCCAGCCAGCGAATTCACTGAAGAGTTATCTCGCGGAAAGCTTTGTCATCCTCCACAATGGCTGTTAGACTTATCCTGTCTCTGCTACAGCAGTTTTATTCTGCACTCTCCTACGTGCGCAACTCGCGTGCAGAAGCTGTTTTATGTTATTAAGGACTTTTACTTTCCAACTAAGACACAGTTCAGCATGGACAGTGTGTCCCGTCGGCTAGCCAACGTTTTTTTTCAAAGGACTAGTAAGACGCTCGTCAAAACTCCCACCAATACCGACGACATCCCATGATAGAAAGCTTCGGAAGTTAGATGCTCAGTAGGTGAAGTTCCAGCGTTTCCTTTATGTACGAGCTACTGACTGTTTGTGTCGTCTTGTCCTTGGAGTTCCGTATTTGCTTCTATCTTCTTGCCATTGGAGTTTCATCTTCGCTTTCATCCTTTATCTTCTTGCCGTTGGAGTTTCATCTTCGCTTTCATCTTTTATCTTCTTGCCGTTGGAGTTTTTTGTTGATATGGCGGTTACTTTATTGTAAATACATTGTAATTATATCACTGGTTCCTATTCTTAAATTAAATACTCGACATTGCCTCGCTTTACTATTTAATCTAACCGTTAATGCCTGATAGCAGAGAAGACTTGAAAAAGCCATAGAACAATACTTTTAAGCGAGCCCCTCAGATTTTTTGCCATGAATTGGCTCGTTTCGCGTCCCGAGGGTTTTAGTTGTCCCTGATGACAACCCAGAAATGGCTTCTCCTGGCAGTTTCTTGTAGTCTACATAGTAGAAACGCTTAGCCGGTGGCTCCATGGTCAATTGTAGGTCGATGGTCAAGTTGTAGGTCGCGTGATTTATAGACACTTCTTAAACTTCAAACGCTTTTAAAGTTATATGTCAATGTGGCCTCAAGTGCGCCAGGGTGCACATAGCCCCTGACTCTATTCGAAGAAGTGGATTCGGAAGCATGTTTGAATGACTTGTTTAGCAAAATGAGTAACTTACATTTGCACCCAGATCGAAATGAATTCATAGAATTATTAGATCGACATTGAGGTCAGCATCGTCGTTAAAGTAAAGGCTGCCTTTTGTTGTGTTAAATCAGTCCTGCTGCAATTCGAGACCCTACTGTTTCTGTTGCGCCGATGCGTGGGTCGACGTCAACCAAAGAGGCGGCTCAGTGTGCTTGGCTACGCCAACAATCTCGCCCTTCTGTCTTCAACTGTCGAGGGCGCCCAACGACAACTGGACAAGCTAGTTGCTGTTTCGGCGAGTGTTGGCCTGGTGGTCAACACGCAGAAAACCGTCGTGCTCTGCGTGCCGGACGACACCGAGGCTTCAAATTTGTGCCGAGGCGCTGATGGACAGGTGACAGAGCTTCCGCGTTGTCAGCAGTTCATCTACCTCGGCGGTCTGGTTCCCGGCATCGCCGTGGGCTTGCTTTTGCCTGCTTTTCGTTCTGTGAGGGCAAGTCCTGCAGTCCGAGGCCTTATACCCGACCGCCAGAGGGCGGCGTTGTTCCAGGCGATCGAGACCTTACTGTTGTACAACGCCGATCGAGACCTGGACGATGACGGACTTGCTCGAGCAACAGGTTGACGCAGCTCACACTGGCCTGCAGCTGCGCGCCACCTTCAAGATCGCGGCTACGAGCGAGTAGCCAACGCGGCTTTGCATTACTGCGCCGGCCTGGTCTGTCCAAGTGCCCTAGCTGTTGCGCCGTCGGCGGACTCCAGCTAGCAGGCTACATCATCCGCGGTGAGTCGTACTACCCAGAGCCAGTGCAGGAGGTACTTCTGCTGACGCTGCAGACACCCTATCGGCATGGGGGAGGCCCGAACTCGGCGCTTCGTCGACTGCCTGCTGGCTTACGCTGGCGCCCCGGATTCGGTCGGTGGCGTGGCGTTCGTTCGCGACCTGGCCCTGAGGCGTGACCTGTGACGCTGACCGCGTATTTTTGTGTTTTTGAGGCACAACATAACCGCCAGTGCGACAGTCGAAGAGACCGATCTGTTGTTGTTTGGTGTTGCTGTAAAAAGAGTTGGCGTTGCTGTAGGGATAAAACAATTAAGGTGAACTAAAGACTAACATAAGACCTTTGAGTTGATTAAATTCCTACCATATTGCAGCCGACAGACAATCCTTGCCTGTGGTGCATTTAAATTCTAAAAAAGTCTATGTTATCTATATACATACATAACGTAACATGTTATAGTGGAGGAGTGTGAGTTGCTACACGTAGGAAAGGATGGAGGCGGAACTGAAGAAGGTTAAGACTGGAAGAAACCCAGCGACGACGGAGAGAAAGGTATAAGAATACCAGATTGAGCTTATACACGTGCAGAGAGAGAAAACTAGCTGTAAACAAGAACGAGCTGGACATACAATGTATCTAAAAGAGAGATACAAATTATTCATCTTTTCTTTATCGCAGTTGCTATGTACATGTACATGCGCATGTATATGTACGGTGTTACTGTTACATTGTATACTTAATAAACTTGTACTTTATATGCATTATCCAAGGACGATAGCTGAAGTTACTGCTGTCTCAGGACGTACATGTACGCAACACTATACTCGTATAAATATTTCATTTTTTAAGACTCATTTGGTTTATTTTTACGTGTATTTTGCAATGTATAAAGCGATTTTAGTGACATTCTAATTATTTATTACTTTTTGCTTCCTTGCAACTCTTTTGAAAATTTTTTAGCAATATATACATGCACATACCTGTCCGTACATTTACATGTACGGGTACATGTAGCTTTTTCACATATTGCTGGGATGTTTCAGAAAGGACTGAGGGCTTTAAATGACTTTTTCCTTAAAGAATATCAATTCAAAGAAAACTGAGTCGAATTCCACTATTCAGATTAGAAATTGCCGCTCTAGTAGCAGATACAGTTCTTCTTTCTAAATCTATCGGTGTGCCCATGCGCCGATAGGTGTTCATTAAAACAAAAATAAATAGCTTTTATCACATTCACTGTGAGTTAATTATTTAAATGACAATTATTGTAACTAAACTAACACTTTAATCTAACCTACAAAAAAGTTTTACCAATAAATATAACAGTTACTTTACATAAAACTGATATTTTCTAAGAAATATTCATGCGCTATTTTCGAACGATTATTAGTAGTGCGAATATTAATATTTAGTTAGTCAGATCTCCTTAACATATATGCAATGGAAGATCTAAGATCAAATATCCTAGCGTATATTGACAAGCATGAAACTTGTTCGTCCACAGAATTATGTAAGGAAATGAATGTTGAGCACCAAAAGATAGTAGGAGCCTTGAACAGCATTCTTGCCTTTGGAGAGGTAATTTTCTGGTGCTTACCAAGTTCTTTTATAAATTTTTCCCAACCTGTATTTGTTTCTATCTATTGTTTGAGTTGGCATAATCTTGTCTATACAATAAAAGACTGTTTAACAAGTTATTTACTATGATGGTTACTGGTCAGCTTGGTGACAAGAAATTTTGTCATTCTCCTCGAACCATAGTCAGGAAGGTGGCAGAGTGTGCGCCGGAACAAATTTTGGCCTCTCCCAAAATTGTGCGCCGTGCGCCGACACAAAAACCCTCGTGTGCGCCGTTGTGCGCCCGCCACTACCTGCCTTGCGACAATAAAAGACCTTTTTTTACAACATAGCAACAATTTTTGTGCGCCAATATACGGGACGGTTACGGGCTATCTATATTATATTATGAGAAATTGAGATCGTTAAACCGAAAATAGAAATTTAAAAAAATTTTAATTAAATTTCTAATTTTTAAAACAAAACAAACATAAAAAGTAAGCAAATGGCAAAAACAAAGGTAAAAAGGAAAAGGAAAATATTTTATTTTATTTTTTATTTTTTGGTAGAATGCAGTGTTACATTAGATAGAACAGTGAATAGTGTACTGTAACAAGTAACGACTTACATCGTTACATGGGATCGCCACAAAGGTAACGCTGCATGTGGCGCGGCGCCCGCCGCGCCGCGCCGCCATGCGCCGGTGTCCTCTGGTGTGCGCCGTTGTGCGCCGCTGTGCGCCAGTGCGCCGCTGTGCGCTGTTGTGGCGCGCCGCTGTGCGCCGTTGTGCGCCGTTGTGTGCCCAAAAAGGGCTTGTGTGCGCCGGATTTTTCCGACCAAACTGCCACCTTCCTGACTGTGGTCCTCGAATTGTTTGTTAAACTATTTTTTCAATGTTTTTCGCATTTTCTCTGATGATTTTAGCTGATTTTAGCATGTTTGGACATTCCTCAAGCTAAAACAGTTAAAGTAACAACTTTGTTTTATTCAAGCACTTTTTTCCATCGTTATTCCTAACAATTCCTAACAATTTGAGGATGGCCTCTTGGCATGGTGTTGATAGACTAAATGGTTAGTTAATGGTCTTAGCGAGAACTAATTAGCCAAAAGAACATAAGTCTTAGTGTTCAGACTTCCCATCCCTCTAACCAACTCATCCCTTTGGGCCATAGACACTTCCAACAAGTATCAATGCCACGTCAGACAATTGTAGTCATTTCATCTGCTGCCTTTTTGTCTGCTGGCAGATGAAACAACTTTTTGAGAATAAAAATTTAAGATATAGCTATATAGCTAGCAAAGCTATTTTTTCCTAATTATATATTGCAAGGCGTGCAAAAAGGATATTAGTTTTTCTAAGTATAATTTTGTTTATTGCAATATTTCAAAGAAATATAGTATTAATTTTCAACATTCATTGAAAAAAGAACTTGTGGATGGGAAGCTGCTGCAGTTACAAATATTGAAGGCAGATACAAAGTTCACTGTTGAATATGATTGGCTGGCTATTATGAGCATTGTTATTATAATCTCATCCAATGATAATAATGCATTTTCATTATGAACAATTATTCAGCTTACGAATTCCATATACAAGAAGTTAGTATATGTGTACATTACTATTCCCTTAGGAAAACCTTTTTTTAGATTCTATGCTTGTGCTTCTAACCAAATGAGTTCTTTATATTCACTATAGGCCTAAGTACTTCTTAAGATATATAGATATTTTTTCATTATTTATTTATGGTGTCATACTTAGTCTTAATATTTGTGGCATTATAATGCAAAGAAAATGACTGCATTATATTTTTGCAGACAAGAATGGCAGAAACTGGTAGCAAACAAAATGACCATCAACCCAGACAACATGTGTTGGGTTTTTATCCTTCAAAAATTTTACTTTCTTTTTTGTAACTCAGCTGAGTCATACTTTTCAGTTAGCCAACTCCCTTTGTCTACCATGCTCTTTCCCATAGAAAATCCTAGCTGTTAATTTACCATAGATATTTCAGCTAACCTGTTTGTTATGTTAGTAAATACAAGTTTAACTTGTAGCCTAGGCTCTTCACTTCTTTTTTGCCCTACTATAGAGATGTAAAAAGTGCTTAAAAACAAAGCTGGTAATTTTATTGTTTTAATAGCTTCAGGGATGTCCAAACATGCTAAAATACGCTTCTAAAATTGAGAAAATGCAAAAAACATTGAAAAAATAGTTTAATTAATGATTCGAGAAGAATGCCAAAATTTTGGTTACAATACAACCACTGGGGACAATTACAGATACTTTAGTGACAAATTCAGATGCTTTGGTGTCAAATTTTGTCTAGTTGGTGATATCCTTAATGCAGTCAGCTTGGCGATATCCCCATTTTTATATATAACTATATACTATCCATAGTCTAGAAGGTGGCCTTTATTCCAGAAAATTCCAGCATATTTTGCCCCTCAGTGACCCTATTGGAATAAGTTTTCAGACACTGTGGACAGTGCATCTAGTGCGCCATGGCAATCATAAAGTGGCCTGGATGGTGCGTCATGACAATCTTCAAATCCTAAGGTGGTATGGACGGACGATGTGTCATTCAAATCTTCAAATCCTAGGGTGCCATAGCACTCTAGGTTTAGGTGATATTGTGCATGACTCCAGTCTCTATCATGTTCATTCTGATGATGCATCACTCGTTTTTGAGAGATTTAAAGAGATTGAGAGAAAGTTGTGTGTTTTACCGCACTTGTGTTTTACTGCACTCTGTTCTGTACTGTACTTCTGCCCCCTTCTGTTGTAGTTGTATCTATTTCTTAATTCTTAGTCTACTCGTCTTTTGACTTACAAAGTTACATTGTTGGTCTATTCAAAGAAAAATAAATAATGTAAATAGTGTGGCAATTGCATCAGTGAGTACTTAAAATAATTACGAACACTGAAACCCTTTACTTCAATTTGGCTAATCGGTTAATACAAAATGAAGAAACTCCGTGATGAACAACACAGAGTTCATGAACAAACAAAATTGTCTTTGCCTTATCCACACACTTTTTCAGTAGTAGTTGTAGCACTTTGGCTCGGGTCGGGTTATCAAATCTGATAACTATTTAGCATGGTGTTTCGAAGAATATTTTCACATTTAAATGTCAGCATAAATAAATGTACGCGCAACCAATCAAAAAGATAATTAAACAAAGCAGAAAATTTGTTGAGACTTTTAATAGAATTTAGTTTACTTTTTTATTTCTTGCAACTGCGTTATAAGAGAACATTAAGAGCAATTAGCATTTGGCACTATGTTATAATGTTTATGAGGCAATAAAGAACATTTCTGCTGCGATCTTTCAACTACAATTTCCAATTTTACGATTAACTTGCATGCATATTCTAGATGACACAGCAATCAATACATATGATAGGAGATATGCTATACTATAGCCCATAGCAATATTATCAAAGTTATAGAAATTAGAAAAACAAGTTTTACTTACAGTTTGCTAAATTTCCACCGTGCTGCTGACTTTCTCCTGTGCATGCTTCTCATCCTTGTTCAGCAGCGCTGTATGTAGCGCGTGATGTCCTCCTTGCATCTTACCTGTGAGCTGCTGTGCGTCATGGCGCATGGCGCGCGTAGCGCGCCATGCGCCATGACTATGAGGAAAAAGAAAAAGTGCGCCGGACACCGTCCGCGAAAATACCACTTATTCCAATAGGGCTCAGTGACAATCTTGGTATATACTGGGTATAAATAATTTTAGGTCCAACATTCATTAGTGTACACAGTTAATGTACAAAATAGCTGATTTCAGGTTATAGTGTATATACTATATAGTATAGCTAGATAGGCAAGCTTAACAAAGTTAAGGCCCTAGATCCATAATCAATAAGATGGCCTAATTAAAATATATTAACATTATATTTTGTATAAAAAAGATTCAAATATAAGTTTCACCAGTATTTTTCAAGTGGAAAATATTGATTTATGTTTTTGTTTCATTTTAAAAAAAGATCTGGCATACAGTGCAGGCAAACTTATTAGAATAAGAATAGTTCCAGCATTGTATAGCGTAACAAAACTTTTTGATAGGATTTGTTCTAGTACATGGGTGCTATAATCCTGACTATAGCCCTATTTTATTGGATTAAATTATTATTTAGTTTTTTTTCAAACTTTTTAGCAAATTTGCCAACTCTGCAATGATTGGAAAACATTGTAAAACATTGTCCCTGAAAACAACTGCTAAGTTTATTAATATCAGCATCAACCTGACAATTTTCTAGGCCTTCCAACAATTTGTAGAGGTTTCAGTTTCTATTTCCATGTCCAGTTTCCAAAGAAGTGTCTGGGAAAGGTCTTCAATTCTTCAGAACTTCCTATACTGGGTGGCTCAATAGTACTAATATTATTAACTCATCTAACACTTACCTGACACTTATAATATGCTTGCTACTCATATTACACCTGTTCTGAGGATCTCTGTGTGAAAAAAATTCATGTAGCACACTAAAAGATTGCCACTAGAGTCTAGATGTGTATAAAAAAGCTTTTATAAAAATATATGGAAACAAAACAGAAAATAATAACTTAATAATACAATTTGCAAAGAAAATAAAAGTTAAACAAAAAATTGAAAATAAGTTATAAGTTATGTTTACAGTCTTTATACTTATCTGCAATAACAACAAATTTTTAGACTTAGAATTATTCCTAGTGATTTTGTTTTTACCCAAGCCTTAGTGGTTTGTTGCTACCAAGATTAAGGAACCAGGACAGAAGTACAAGGGATTCTTCATTCAAAAGATATAAATCAATAGAAAAAATGCAATATATACAATCAGTTTATAAGTATTCGTCTCTTAGATACAAAAGTATACTAGGACTAAGTATACTAGTAGGATAAAAGCATATCTGTTTTATTGCATATGTTGCCAAATATTGCCAAATCTTGTCCTGTCTCTGGTTTACAATGAAAATTTGCCAGCCCACCCCCTCTAACGCAGATCATCTCTGCTCAGCCAGAGGTGACAAGCCGTCTCGAGCTGACTGATGAGGGTCGCCAAGTTGCCGACCATGGCAGCCACGAGGCTGTGCTGTTTGCCAGCGTGCCAGCTGGCGATGGCGCACCGCAGAGCGAGCTGATGAAGTCTGTGCCCAATGCGAAAATCGGGTTTAGCAAGGTTTGTTTAACCCAAGTTGAACTTGGCTTTTTTAACTACAGGATCAGATATAGAAATCTAGCGCATGGCTGCGGTCAAGAGAGAAGAGAGGGGAGAGGAGGCGAAAGGGGAGAGGGGGTGACAGGGGGGAGAAGGAGAGGAGGGGAGCAAGGAAAGAGGAGAGGAGAAAGGAGAGAGGAGAGGAGAGGAGAAAGGTAAGGAGAGAGGAGAGGAGAAAGGTAAGGAGAGAGGAGAGGAGAAAGGTAAGGAGAGAGGAGAGGAGAAAGGTAAGGAGAGAGGAGAGGAGAAAGGTAAGGAGAGAGAAGAAAGGTAAGGAGAGAGGAGAGGAGAAAGGTAAGGAGAGAGGAGAGGAGAAAGGTAAGGAGATAGGAGGGGAGAAAGGTGAGGAGAGAGGAGAGGAGAAAGGTAAGGAGAGAGAAGAAAGGTAAGGAGAGAGGAGAAAGGTAAGGAGAGAGGAGAGGAGAAAGGTAAGGAGAGAGAAGAAAGGTAAGGAGAGAGGAGAAAGGTAAGGAGATAGGAGGGGAGAAAGGTAAGGAGAGAGGAGAGGAGAAAGGTAAGGAGAGAGGAGAGGAGAAAGGTAAGGAGAGAGGAGAGGAGAAAGGTAAGGAGAGAGGAGAGGAGAAAGGTAAGGAGAGAGGAGAAAGGTAAGGAGAGAGGAGAAAGGTAAGGAGAGAGGAGAAAGGTAAGGAGAGAGGAGGGGAGAAAGGTAAGGAGAGAGAAGAAAGGTAAGGAGAGAGGAGAAAGGTAAGGAGAGAGGAGGGGAGAAAGGTAAGGAGAGAGGAGTAAGGTAAGGAGAGAGGAGGGGAGAAAGGTAAGGAGAGAGAAGAAAGGTAAGGAGAGAGGAGAAAGGTAAGGAGAGAGGAGGGGAGAAAGGTAAGGAGAGAGGAGAAAGGTAAGGAGAGAGGAGAGGAGAAAGGTAAGGAGAGAGGAGAAAGGTAAGGAGAGAGGAGGGGAGAAAGGTAAGGAGAGAGGAGAGGAGAAAGGTAAGGAGAGAGGAGAGGAGAAAGCTGAGAAGAGACAAACCTTTTGGCCCTCAAGCCGGATTTTGCCGAGCCCTGACTTGAATATATCTACATCATTTATACTCGTACAGACTACTTATAAATAGAACTTAGTACTATTTTGGGTTTTAAATAGCTCTCTTTTAGACAGAGGATGCTGGCCATGACTTTGTATCCGAGGTGTAGTTCTCTATATAGTAATTTTAAGTATTATTCTGAACCCTACAAGTTTGAAACATTCTCCCCTGGGCTTTGCCAGGCCCTGGCTAACAGATGGATCCGCCTAGACAAATCTGCTCCGGGTGGACCGCGAGTTTATCGCCAAGTTGAGTCCGTGTCCGACCGAATCCGTCACTGCCTACAGATGGTTGCCGCTCTTAGCCTTGACAGCTTGACAGCCGAGGAGCGAGCCGAGCTCAAGAAGCGCAAACTGGTGCAGGAGGGCCGGGTTACAGTCTATAGGGTTGCTAAGTGAGCTGAGTACTGTTGCTGTTCGGGTTGCTATGGAACTGTTTGGTTTAGTTAGCCTGTAGACTGTAGTCTAGTCTGTATTGTGCTGTAGCCTAGTCTGTAGTTTGCTGTAGTCTAGGCTGTATTTTGCTTTAGTCTAGGCTGTAGTTTGCTGTAGTTTAGGCTGTATTTTTCTTTAGTCTAGGCTGTAGTTTGCTGTAGTCAGGGCTGTATTTTGCTGTAGTCTAGCCTGTAGCCTGCTGTAGTCCAGCCTGTAGTCTAGCCTGTAGCCTGCTGTAGTCTAGCCTGTAGTGTGATGTAGTCTAGCCTGTAGTGTGATGTAGTCTAGCCTGTAGCCTGCTTTAGTCTAGCCTGTAGCCTGCTGTAGTCTAGCCTGTAGTGTGATGTAGTCTAGCCTGTAGCCTGCTGTAGTCTAGCCTGTAGTGCGATGTAGTCTAGCCTGTAGTGTGATGTAGTCTAGCCTGTAGTGTGATGTAGTCTAGCCTGTAGTGTGATGTAGTCTAGCCTGTAGCCTGCTGTAGTCTAGCCTGTAGTGTGATGTAGTCTAGCCTGTACTGTAGACTTTTGGACTCCTTTACGGTCTGAAAGTTAAGGCTAACTGAAAAGGAATTGAAGATCGAAAATTATAAGCCGACCAACTCTGAGCAACACTACCGCCTCACCAAATCCGCCACACAGAGGCCCAGCCTTCACCCTAACCCTGGCCAAGGAGGAAACCGAACTCACCGCCGAGATGCTGGCCACCGGCGTCTGGCAAACGCTGACATTCAAAGCGTACAATTTCAAAGCTCTGGGACAGCAACCCGACTGCGGTCATCTGCATCCTCTGCTGAAGGTTCGCGCCGAATTCCGACAGATCTTCTTGGAGATGGGCTTCCAGGAGATGCCCACCAATCGGTACGTTGAGAGTAGCTTCTGGAATTTCGACGCGTTGTTCCAGCCACAGCAGCATCCGGCTAGGGACGCTCACGACACCTTCTTCCTAACTGAGCCGGCCGCCTGTCGGCTGGATGCTGAGCAGGCCGACGGCTACCTGGCCAGGGTCAAGGCTGTGCATAGCAACGGCGGCTACGGCTCGATTGGCTACAACTACGATTGGAAAGAGTCGGTGAGTGAGGGGGTGTTAGGAGGCTCGCAATTCCCTGATTTTCAACCTGGGATCCCCAATTTACCAATTTATGATCCTCAACCTGTGATCCCCAATTTTTGATCCTCAACCTGTGATCCCCGATTTATGATCCTCAACCTGTGATCCCCGATTTATGATCCTCAACCTGTGATCCCAAATTTATGATCCTCAACCTGTGATCCCCAATTTATGATTCCTCAACCTATGATCACCAATTTATGATCCTCAGTTATGACCCCAATTTACGAGCTATTGTCCCCTATCTATGATTCCCTTATTTATAATCCCCTATCTGTGATCTCCAGTATCTTATTAATTTGTAATCCACGATCCCACTAGTTGGTCTCCAAAACTCCTTTCCCCGACTCTCTGATTCCACAAGTCACTTTAACTTGAATACTCATGAGTACTCCTAAGGTGTAAAATATGTTGTAAGTGGCATGTTATAAGTTCAACTTTCTTCATCTTATATAATTTTCTATTTTCCAACTCCAGGAGGCCCAGAAGAACATACTCCGCACGCACACCACCGCAGTGAGCGCCCGGATGCTGTACCAGCTGGCCCAGCAGCCCCAGTTCCAGCCGACCAAGTACTTCAGCATCGATCGGGTGTTCCGCAACGAGTCACTGGACGCTACGCACCTGGCCGAGTTCCATCAAATTGAGGGCCTAGTAGCGGATTACAATTTGAATCTGTGCCATCTCATGGGCATTATTCGTGAATTCTTTCACAAGCTGGGGATTCGGCGCCTGCGATTCAAGCCGGCTTATAATCCCTACACTGAGCCTAGCATGGAGATTTTCTCTTATCACGAGGGTCTGGGCAAGTGGGTTGAAATTGGCAATTCCGGCGTGTTCAGGCCCGAGATGCTATTGCCCATGGGCCTGCCGGAGTCTGTGTCCGTCATCGCCTGGGGCCTGTCGTTGGAGCGGCCAACTATGATCAAGTACGGTATTAATAACATCAGAGATCTGATCGGGCCGAAGGTCGATTTGAAGATGGTCAGTGTGGGACCGATCTGTCGGCTGGATAAATAACTGATTTGTTGTTGATTCGTTTAAACCATCTAGTTTGCGCCGTCTTGACTCTGCAATCTTGAGGAATGGCCGTGGTATAGTGGCGTAGGAAATTTGGGGTGGTGGCGTTTGAGAGGCCGGTCATAAAATCTGCAGGGCGAGCGGTCAAGTGGGGTAGGAAATTTGGGGTGGTGGCTTTGAGAGGCCGGTCATAAAATCTGCAGGGTGAGCGGTAAAGTAGGGTAGGAAAATTAGGATGGTGGTTTTGTGAGGCCGGTCATAAAATCTGCAGGGCGAGCGGTCAAGTGGGGTAGGAAATTTTGGGTGGTGGTTTTGTGAGGCCGGTCATAAAATCTGCAGGGCGAGCGGTCAAGTGGGGTAGGAAATTTTGGGTGGTGGCTTTGAGAGGCCGGTCAAAAAATCTGCAGGGCGAGCGGTCAAGTGGGTTAGGAAATTTTGGGTGGTGGCTTTGAGAGGCCGGTCAAAAAATCCGCATTAGCAGTACGTCGTATTATTAATAAAAAGAAGCTAGCATTAATCAGTGAAGTTTTTCAGATCTGTGACTCGTGACAACGGGCACTTGAAGTAACTGATAACAGCTTATTCAAATATTAGCTTGTTTTCTTATTAGGAAAAATGCTTTTACTGCCGCTTATAAGTAGTATAATAAGCCACGTTTGTTCTCTGTTGTTTAAAACATTAAATTAGAAATCTATTGAACTGTGGCCTCTGATGTTCTATCTAAAACTGGCAAACGGTACGTCTGACAAGTTTTGATGCACTTGTTTTCTGAGAAATAAATTGTTGTTGACTTGTAAACAAGTTTATTGACGCGAACGGATGGCGGCTGGGGTGGAACTTTGTCTTGGTCTAAGCTGTCATTTCATTCTACTTTACCTTTAGTTCTTATATCCTAATTAGCACAGCATGTTGTCTTCCTCTGCTTTGATCGCCTACCTAAGAATGAAAACTTAAATCCCTATTCTTAATTAGGGAGCTACAGATGAAGCGGAGGCTGACTTCAATTCTGTGGTTAGATGTTTGAGTTCTTTTTAATTCCCGGCGAGCCCATAGCAACGCCAGCGCAGCTATCCCGCCGCAGATGAGCTAGATAGATGGGCTGTTGCCTCTTTCTCTGCTTCCTGATTTGCATTTTTGCTGCTCAAAAATACCCTGAATCTCCCTGAACTGAAATTCTGCAACGGTAGACGGGAAAGCGGATTGTAGAGATGTCTGTCCTGCTCTGTAGATTATTTTTCTGACATTATTTATTACAGGAGATACTCAGTGCAATATAGCTTTGCTGCTGTCTAGTAGCTCTGGGGCTAATATTATGATAACAACTGCTATCTCAGTCTAACACGCGTTCCTAAGACTGAAATTAAAGGCATCTTGTGCTCTTGTACTTTGGATCGTTTGCGATCCTGAGTCGAGTCATTTGTGATCCTAAGTCAAGTCATTTGCGATCCTGAGTCGAGTCATTTGTGATCCTAAGTCGAGTCATTTGTGATTCTGAGTCGAGTCATTTGTGATCCTGAGTTGTGTCATTTGTGATCCTGATTCGAGTCATTTGTGATCCTGAGTCGTGTCATTTGTGATCCTAAGTCGTGTCATTTGTGATCCTGAGTTGTGTCATTTGTGATCCTGATTCGAGTCATTTGTGATCCTGAGTCGTGTCATTTGTGATCCTAAGTCGTGTCATTTGTGATCCTAAGTCGTGTCATTTGTGATCCTGAGTTGTGTCATTTGTGATCCTGATTCGAGTCATTTGTGATCCTGAGTCGTGTCATTTGTGATCCTGAGTCGTGTCATTTGTGATCCTGAGTCGTGTCATTTGTGATCCTAAGTCGTGTCATTTGTGATCCTAAGTCGTGTCATTTGTGATCCTAAGTCGTGTCATTTGTGATCCTAAGTCGTGTCATTTGTGATCCTGAGTCGTTTCATTCGTGATCTTGAGTCCAGTCATTTGTGATCCTAAGTCGTGTCATTTGTGATCCTAAGTCGTGTCATTTGTGATCCTGAGTCGTTTCATTCGTGATCTTGAGTCCAGTCATTTGTGATCCTAAGTCAAGTCATTTGCGATCCTGAGTCGAGTCATTTGTGATCTTGAGTCGAGTCATTTGTGATCCTGAGTCGAGTCATTTGTGATCCTGAGTCGAGTCATTTGTGATCCTGATTCGAGTCATTTGTGATCCTGAGTTGTGTCATTTGTGATCCTAAGTCGTGTCATTTGTGATCCTGATTCGAGTCATTTGTGATCCTGAGTCGAGTCATTTGTGATCCTGAGTCGAGTCATTTGTGATCCTGAGTCGTGTCATTTATGATCCTGAGTCGGCTGATTTTGCTTGCTAACGGATTAGTGTAATTAGCAATTTCTCTGAAACCCCGTTTCCATCAAAGGTGGATTCATTTTTTGCTTTAGATTTGCTGTTTCCCACTGTCAATGGGCTGCTGTGTGATGCTTTTTTTTTAAATTGCAGTTCGGGACTTGGCCGCAAAAAATCTACCAAATATCAATTAAAGTTGAGTTCTCTCTATTGAATTCCTGTTCCATACTGATTGCCAATAGGATGTACTTTAACCTTAGTTGACTTGTTTACTACATATCCAGGCGGTTTCAATTCAAGATTTACTGTCTCAATTTCGTATTCGCTAATGCCTCTATATTTTACACTTAGGATATATGACTATGTACTTTGTACTATATGTACTATGTACTATGAACAGCTACATAATCTAGGCTGTGAACAGTTGCATAATCTAGGCTGTGAACAGTTGCATAATCTAGGCTATGAACAGTTGCATAATCTAGGCTGTGAACAGTTGCATAATCTAGGCTATGATCAGTTGCATAATCTAGGCTAAGATCAGTTGCATAATCTAGGCTATGATCAGTTGCATAATCTAGGCTGTGAACAGTTGCATAATCTAGGCTGTGAACAGTTGCATAATCTAGGCTATGATCAGTTGCATAATCTAGGCTGTGAACAGTTGCATAATCTAGGCTATGAACAGTTGCATAATCTAGGCTGTGAACAGTTGCATAATCTAGGCTATGATCAGTTGCATAATCTAGGCTGTGAATAGTTGCATAATCTAGGCTATGATCAGTTGCATAATCTAGGCTGTGAATAGTTGCATAATCTAGGCTATGATCAGTTGCATAATCTAGGCTGTGAACAGTTGCATAATCTAGGCTATGATCAGTTGCATAATCTAGGCTGTGAATAGTTGCATAATCTAGGCTGTGAATAGTTGCATAATCTAGGCTGTGAACAGTTGCATAATCTAGGCTATGATCAGTTGCATAATCTAGGCTGTGAATAGTTGCATAATCTAGGCTGTGAATAGTTGCATAATCTAGGCTATGAACAGCTACATAATCTAGGCTATGAACAGTTGCATAATCTAGGCTATGAACAGTTGCATAATCTAGGCTATGATCAGTTGCACATTTAGGGGATTAGTTGAACCCTGAACTAAAATGGGATTTACTTTAGATTTTGTGTCAGCTTGTGCGAGTTTTCGGTATGTGGAGAGGCTTGGGCTTAGGAAGCGAAATCTATCAACAATAATGCATATATTGTATAAGTTTGCTGCCAAGATTATCACTGTAATTACTTTCACTATCTTGCGCCACTCGGGCAGTCCGCAGTCTTCATCTTATAAGGCCTTTGGTTTTGTAATTAACTGTGCAAATTTCGCTAGCAGAGCCCGCTGCAGCCCAGTTGCTTCGCTGCGCCCAAATTGACTTTTTAACGGAGCGTGCGCTGGGTTCGATATTTCGGATTGCTGCTTTCTTAGCTGGGATTGCCTCAGTTTGTGTCTTGGGCTGCTTCGATTGTACTTTTATGTCGGTCAAATTCTTTTGTAGAAATTAATGAGCGCGAGAGCCGTTCCTTTTTGACAGAACAAAAACTCGTAAAACTTTCAGGCCCGTGTGGAGAATCTTAACGCAATAGTTGCGTAAATTGCTTGGCTTCTTTTTTTATCAAAATTTCTGTTTTTTCCTTTTTCTGAACTACTTTCATCTTCTCTGTCCTGCACTTTTTCTGCTCCCTTCCTCTCACAGCTTCTCCACTCTACCCTCATCTCACCCTCCTACCCACTCCACCCTCATCTCAGCCTCCTACCCACTCCACCCTCATCTCACCCTCCTACCCACTCCACCCTCATCTCAGCCTCCTACCCACTCCACCCTCATCTCACCCTCCTACCCACTCCACCCTCATCTCACCCTCCTACCCACTCCACCCTCATCTCACCCTCCTACCCACTCCACCCTCATCTCACCCTACTCCCACTCCACCCTCATCTCACCCTCCTACCCACTCCAACCTCATCTCACCCTACTCCCCACTCCACCCTCATCTCACCCTCCTACCCACTCCACCCTCATCTCACCCTCCTAGCCACTCCAACCTCATCTCACCCTACTCCCCACTCCACCCTCATCTCACCCTCCTACCCACTCCACCCTCATCTCACCCTCCTAGCCACTCCAACCTCATCTCACCCTACTCCCACTCCACCCTCATCTCACCCTCCTACCCACTCCACCCTCATCTCACCCTCCTAGCCACTCCAACCTCATCTCACCCTACTCCCCACTCCACCCTCATCTCACCCTCCTACCCACTCCACCCTCATCTCACCCTCCTAGCCACTCCAACCTCATCTCACCCTACTCCCCACTCCACCCTCATCTCACCCTCCTACCCACTCCACCCTCATCTCACCCTCCTACCCACTCCACCCTCATCTCACCCTCCTACCCACTCCACCCTCATCTCACCCTCCTACCCACTCCACCCTCATCTCACCCTCCTACCCACTCCACCCTCATCTCACCCTCCTACCCACTCCACCCTCATCTCACCCTCCTACCCACTCCACCCTCATCTCACCCTCCTAGCCACTCCAACCTCATCTCACCCTACTCCCACTCCACCCTCATCTCACCCTCCTACCCACTCCACCCTCATCTCACCCTCCTAGCCACTCCAACCTCATCTCACCCTACTCCCCACTCCACCCTCATCTCACCCTCCTACCCACTCCACCCTCATCTCACCCTCCTAGCCACTCTACCCTCATCTCACCCTCCTACCCACTCTACCCTCATCTCACCCTCCTCCCCACTCTACCCTCATCTCACCCTCCTACCCACTCTACCCTCATCTCACCCTCCTCCCCACTCTACCCTCATCTCACCCCCTCTACCTTCATCTCCTCTCCCCTTTCCTCCTTTTTTCCTTAATCTTAACCTCTACCGCTTATCCCCAACCCTCTCCTAGCTATCCTCTGTTCCCTTTTCTTGTTTTTTCTCTCTTTCCATTACAGCCCTACTCTCAGCTTTCTTTGTTCCACGGCACCTTCTGTCTGCTTCTCACTTTTTATCCCCTTGTATTTTCAGACGCATTATGAGTTACAATCGCATTCTTATTTGATTCTGCGTGCAGGATTGCTGATCTGGCACGCCCAAGCGTGCAGAATTGATGTTGTCTATGGCAAAATATCCTTTAGGTCTAATGCATCTTACGTGCAGGATTGCACTTTATTTTTAGACAACAAGAAAACAACGAGTGAAAATTGGTTAATATCATTACTATTTTTTCGCTTGCGATCAGATGCTACTCAAATACAAATTCAATGACGTTGGTGTCACCATTGGCTCGAATCTTCAAATTCTTCCGATTTTCCGGAATAACTCGCACACAGCGCACCGAGCCCGACGTAGGATCGTTGATAACGTCAACTAGGTCACTTGCCTCAGTGCCTACAACTTGAGGGTCGGCCGTAGTAGCCACCTCCACGGCAGCCGTTAGTTGATGGCTCATAGCACAGATCGCTTGCTCTCGTTTATTCCCTCGTCGAATGTAGCGCTCGACGGATGCACCTCGCTTGTGGCCAGTCACTTTAGCGATAGTTTCGACATTAAATCCAGCGTCGTGAAGTTCTGTGATTACAGTTGCACGCACACAATGCGCAGTGTATGGCTTGGACAATCCGGCGGACGTAGAAATTTTCTTCATCAGAGGCCCAAGGGTGTTGACTCCTACTGCACTCTTGCTGTACGAGCTCGTACCACTTACCAGATGAACGAAAGTTAGCGTTTGGTCGCAGAAAGAAGTCCACTCCGTTCCATCCTTCAACTTCGGTGACCTTTTGCTTGTACAGTCTGAACGCCTCAACTGGGCATTTGGCAGAATCTCCCTTTGACACCATCAACGCTTGCTTGTTGTCAACCATGACGGCGACGCTGGTAGAACCATGTTGATTCTTTGAATCTCCCTGAACAAGCTCAATCGCGTAGAGTCCATTGGCGAGCCGCTTCTCACAAAACCGATCAAACCTCAAACCACGCAACCATTCACGGCCTCTATTCCCATAGTAATAAATGACGTTAAAGTATACTTCCTCTTGAAGACGCACCGGATTCGACCGATCGAAGTATTTACCGAGCTTCTTCAGGTCGTCACTCTCAATAGCATCGTAGTGCTTCACTCTTCCTCCAGATCGAAGGAAAGCGTTGCAAATGTTTTTATAGTGGCAACTAGCTTTCAATTGTAATCTCCTTTCGTTACCCCCTCCCCTCTTCATCTCCAGCGTGCAAGATTGATTTTGTCTATGGTTAAAATGTGGGGGCTTCGCCCCCACGCCCCCAGCGGGGGCTCTGCCCCCGCACCCCGCTAGCAGCGGGTAATGTCTATAGTAATATCAATTATAACCTCCTTTTTTGGGCAGAATTTAAAATGGAAGAATCAAATAAGAATGAGATTCATGCACGCCAACTCGTGCGTCTATGGCAAAGAGCACTCGTGCGCTTCGCGCACTCGTGCTTTTGCCAATGACGCACTCGTTAGCGTTCAAGAATCCTAACAATCTTGTTGACAAATAGCGACTAATCTTGAATTGATATTTTTAGGATTTTAGGAGTTTCAGGGTCCCTATCTTGAGTTAATGAAAAATGCTCAAACCGATTGCAGCCCAGATGCAGAAAGCATTTACAATCTGCTGCGGCAGAACTGGCCACAGCCTGTTCAGCCAGCCTGTCCGTCACGGCCGCTACCTCATGCCCGGCTCGCTGCACCTGCCATTTCACCAGCGATTCGACGTCAACACCGGAGACCGATTGCCAAACCCGCACCCGGAGACTCCCCGCTACAAGTCCCTGTCTCCCAGCAGGCCGCCGGCCATCCAGAAGACCAAGCCGTTCCGGTTCGAAGCCAAGGCTGGCAAAACCTACTGGTGGTGCAGCTGCGGTCTGTCGCACACGCAGCCGCTCTGCGACGGGCATCACAAGCGGGTTAATAAGCTGATTGACGCCGGTCACTACACTGTCCACTATCCGAATTACCGCCCAGTTAAACTCTGCTTAGATGCGGACAAGGCCGTGTGGCTGTGCCAGTGCAAGCGGACTAAATCGCCACCTTATTGCGATGGCAGTCACAGAAATCCCGAGGTGCAACAGGTTAAAGAGGTCTGATGAAGTAGATTTGGATGCTGGCTGACTGTGTGTGACTTCTTATTTTGTCATCTTGTATCACTTTTAATGTCTGGTGCTTGTTTCGCGTTGGCAACGGGTTCTTTAGATCCAATTGTTAGTATATTAGATTTAATTAGCTGCCTTTTAACACTCCTTGAGGCCACCCCCCTCTGAGAATAGCCCATCACACACCTCCCTGAGAATCGCCCATCACACCCCTCCCTGAGAATCGCCCATCACACCCCTCCCTGAAAATCGCCCTTCACACCCTTGAGAATCGCCCTTCACACTCCTGAGAATCGCCCATCGCGCTGCCGGGAATTGTATTATAAAAATTTGCTTCAAAAAACTTGCAATTCAACTTGTGAAAATTGTCACCACTTCCTGCATTGTTTCAGTTTTTGCTTATGTGGAGTTTTTTTTGGCTATGGCCGATTTTATTCAAGCCATCCTGAACCAGCATTCAGTGCTTTAATCCATCCGGAATTCAATTTCTGAATTGCACTCATGAATTGAAAAGATTTGAACGGAAGGCTAAAGAAAGATATTCGCTTTTCCATGTTGCATTAGGAATACGTATTGAGCATTGTCATCAGCTTCAGACCAATACAACATACAAGTCGCTTAAGCAATTAGTTTTGTCAATTATAATTAATCTTATACGGAAGCTTTCTATTGAATTAAAATTATTTTAGTCACTGAAGGCGGTAAGGGTGGGTCGCATTTTGTTAAAACATTTTATACTGCCGACAGTCACCTAAGTGCATTTTTTATATGACTTCTTCTATATGCTTTACCTTCTTAGCTCAGCCAGTCTACCCGCTGTCTGGCATCTCACTCAGCCAGTCTACCCGCTGTCTGGCATCTCACTCAGCCAGTCCACCTGTTGTCTGGCATCTCACTTAGCCAGTCTACCGGCTGTCTGGCATCTCACTCAACCAGTCTACCGGCTGTCTGGCATCTCACTCAGCCAGTCTACCCACTGTCTGGCATCTCACTCAGCCAGTCTACCGGCTGTCTGGCATCTCACTCAGCCAGTGCACCCGCTGTCTGGCATCTCACTCAGCCAGTCTACCCGCTGTCTGGCATCTCACTCAGCCAGTCTACCCGCTGTCTGGCATCTCACTCAGCCAGTGCACCCGCTGTCTGGCATCTCACTCAGCCAGTCTACCGGCTGTCTGGCATCTCACTCAGCCAGTCTACCGGCTGTCTGGCATCTCACTCAGCCAGTGCACCCGCTGTCTGGCATCTCACTCAGCCAGTCTACCCGCTGTCTGGCATCTCACTCAGCCAGTCTACCGGCTGTCTGGCATCTCACTCAGCCAGTGCACCCGCTGTCTGGCATCTCACTCAACCAGTCTACCGGCTGTCTGGCATCTCAGCCAGTCTACCCACTGTCTGGCATCTCACTCAGCCAGTCTACCGGCTGTCTGGCATCTCACTCAACCAGTCTACCGGCTGTCTGGCATCTCAGCCAGTCTACCCACTGTCTGGCATCTCACTCAGCCAGTCTACCGGCTGTCTGGCATCTCACTCAGCCAGTGCACCCGCTGTCTGGCATCTCACTCAGCCAGTCTACCCGCTGTCTGGCATCTCACTCAGCCAGTCTACCGGCTGTCTGGCATCTCACTCAGCCAGTGCACCCGCTGTCTGGCATCTCACTCAGCCAGTCTACCCGCTGTCTGGCATCTCACTCAGCCAGTCTACCGGCTGTCTGGCATCTCACTCAGCCAGTCTACCCGCTGTCTGGCATCTCACTCAGCCAGTCTACCCGCTGTCTGGCATCTCACTCAGCCAGTCTACCCGTTGACTACCCTTTCAATGTGCATTTCAAGCATGTCCTGCTACCTTATAGAACCCTCTGTACAATCCAAAAACAGACAGACAGACAAAAGTCTCATGGTTGTGCCCTCAGCTGCACATTATTCAGTCCTATTCTTTTCTCGCGTGTAAGCAAATTGCTTGTGAATGAAAGCAAGCTTTGTAAGAGGTGTTGTAAGTGGTGATTAGCCGAGCCGAGCTAATCACCACCCTGTCTGTGTCCAAATTGCACACCTCGTGATGGCCAGGCCATAGGTAATGCTTTTTCTACGAATTCACTTGCCTATCTTCACCTATATCTGCCGAAATTATTGTTTTTGTTTAAAGAGGGAATTCCAAGCCATTAGGGAGAAGGCGAGATGGAAGCCATGCATATATCTGACGCCCATAAGTCTGGACTAAGATTTGTTTTACTTTTGGACAGGTTGACCTCGCCAAATTGCACTTTTAATTGCATAATAAAAGGTTTTTAGAACCCGAAAATTTGAAGTATGACAAGCGATCTACGCCCCTCGTTGGGGAGCAAAGAAAGAATGTAATAATTAAAAAAAAATAAACTACACATAGGTTCTGACCTTGTGTTTGTAAGCCTTGCCATCTCAGCAATTTTCCCTAAGCCTTGACATCTCAGCGATTCCCCCAAGCCTTGACATCTCAGCGATTCCCCCCCCAAGCCTTGACATCTCAGCAATTCCCCCAAGCCTTGACATCTCAGCGATTCCCCCCCCAAGCCTTGACATCTCAGCAATTCCCCCCAAGCCTTGACATCTCAGCAATTCCCTCCCCAAGCCTTGACATCTCAGCAATTCCCCCCCAAGCCTTGACATCTCAGCAATTCCCCCCCCCCCAAGACTTAACATCTCAGCAATCCCCCCAAGACTTAACATCCCAGCAATTCCCCCAAGACTTAACATCTCAGCAATTCCCCCTCAAGACTTGACATCTCAGCAATTCCCCCTCAAGACTTGACATCTCAGCAATTCCCCCCAAGACTTGACATCTCAGCAATTCCCCCTCAAGACTTGACATCTCAGCAATTACCCCCAAGACTTAACATCTCAGCAATTCCCCCCAAGACTTAACATCTCAGCAATTCCCCCCAAGACTTAACATCTCAGCAATTCCCCCCCAAGACTTAACATCTCAGCAATTCCCCCCAAGACTTAACATCTCAGCAATTCCCCCCCCCCCCAAGACTTAACATCTCAGCAATTACCCCAGTAAGCCTGGCGACTTTATTCCTGTTTGAGAGGATGCGCAACAAAAAGTTAGGCTGTGTTCTTGACATCTGCTTGCGTTGCTCCGTTCCGGCGCAACAAAAATTGCCAGGGAAAATCAATCACCCTCTCACTTTGGTAGTTCAACATGGCATACTTAAGTTATCCTTACTTTATTAAGAATACTCGCAGTAAATTGATCCTAAATGCATTATTAGCGTCATACTTGCAAACTGACAATGACTCATCATTTTGCATCTCATTAACCTGCACGCAAATTTATGTTAACGATCGTACTGCGTGTTGCGGTCCTTCCTACATATAAAAATTTATATACTAAATATTTAGATAGAGTATACCTCTCATAGTAGCTATGCTAAATACTGAGAAAGAAAACATCTGTCGACGATAGTATTTGGTTTGAGCACTGGGTGCAGAAGCTAAGAGTATTTTTGAAAATAGGCAGAAATAAGCTTTGCACACAAAACTGATGAAGAACATCTTACGGATCGGATTGCCCCACGGACATCTGCTGTCTCTCTTTTAAAGACTGATCATGCGTTGACAGATTCCTATGGGGGAGAATGTAGCAGACTTTAAGGGCATATCTTGACCGCAGGCGCTTCAGATGAGTGATAATTAGTATAGTCTCGCTTCATCATCGTCTATTACGCAATTACGCGAGTTCTGATCGCGTCATCAAGCTAGAACTAGCTTACTGTGCACATGGAGCGTCATTACACCTGTTCGTACCTTTTGATAACACTTGGGTTCAGCACCCGAACGGACCCCAGGTTCTGCAGTTTTAAAATTTAGAAATTCGGTTGCTAATTAATAAATTGTCGATTTAATGGTAATAGTTTGTATCGAAAACCTGGGAGGGGGCCGCAGCGCAGTGGTCCAGCGCGGCGCTCTGGTGTACCATCGGCCCAGGCTCGATTCCAAGTGCAGTCGCATTAATTTGGGGCTAAATTGGAATCTCGGCTTTGGCTCTGCTTCTGCAATTAATGCCTTTGAAGGCCTCCCCCCAAAACACAGTGAAGTGTTCATGCCTATAACGATAAATAAAGTTAGGGCCGCTGTACACTCCTGTGTGAGTGTGTTCCCGGGCGTATGACTGCGTACGTATCCGCGCGTTTGTTGTGTGTCTGCTCAGGGGGGTCGGCGGAGCGGGCAGCAATGCCTCTCGCTGGTTCTGCATGCCATGCCTCGAATTGCATCGAAAACAGTATTTTGCGAGTGTCATCTATAAGCCAAACTGCAAAGGTAGTTTCTGCGTTTATTCACGTCTAAGTGTCTCCTACATGGAAACTATACAGTGCTCATACACTCGTAAAGACAGTCTCCAGGCTGCCAGTTACTTTCGCAATCGGGAATTCTCCCGAGCAGCCATGCCACTGCATCGTGATTGGCTGCCTCTATGCAGCTTCTCGAACTCCTCATCCGCTTTTGAGAAACCTTGTTATTAACAAGACTTTAAGACAGAGCAAATCAGCAGGTCTCGCTCGAATTCAACTGGAATCAACTTCATCTACGTAAGCTTGGTTGACTAAAGCAGAAATTTTCCCTGAAAACAGCTATCGTGTTGTTCGATTCGAAAATAGAAATGGAGCAGCAAATCTCGGACAGCTCACGATCTGCTTGGCTGAGTGTCCAGCTAGTTGTTAACGTGGTGTCCACCTGCGCCAACCTATGTGCCGTGCACCTGTTCCGTCGGCTGTTCTTGGCGTCCAGAGCTCCATCTCTGCTGGGCCTGCTGCTGTTGTCCGCTAGCGAGTTTTTGTTCGATTTGAGTCACCTGGCCTTCACCGTGAGCAACCTGGTGAGTCGCGTGTGCGAAGGCTCCGTCGTCGGGACGACCGTCGGAGACGCAAACGTAACGGCAGCCGATTTTAGCAACGACAGTTGGCTGGAAAATGTCAACAACGAATCTGCACCGGCTCTCCTGTGGCTCTGCGTGGCCACCTTCGCGCCATCGAATGCCGGTCTGTTTCTCAGAAACTGGTGGATCGCTGCCTTCACCCTGGCCCGCTGCGTAGTGATCCTGTGGCCGTTCACTGCCAGGACTATGTTTACTAAGAAGCTCTACGTGAGGTGGGTGAACACTTTTGATAGGAGTTGAGAATCCTAAAAGTACATCCTGAATATCTTGAATAATCATCCTGAATATCTCTCACAACTCAACCGGATAACCTGCGACACCGTCAGATGCTTCTGCGCCTGCGCCGCTCTGAGCATCTGCTTCACCGCACTTCGAGTCTTCGCTGCATTCGCTCCCAGCCGCCTGCTAACCAGACTCGTCATCATAGTCCAGGCTCCCGTGCCCAGCCTCCTGGTCTTCGCCGCGTCGCTCGTGATGTCGGCTGATCTCGCTCGAAACCGCTGGTTCAACTCGAGAAGGAGGGCTCCTTCGGCTGGCGCGGCTGCGACCTCGGCTGGGGCTGCCCTGACGGCCCAGCTGCCCGTCAGACGGCGCCAGGCGCCGCTGATGCCTGCTCGTCAATCGTCCTCGGTGGTCTGGGAGCTGCAGCAGCGGCAGGTGCGGGAGCCGGAGCCGCGGGAGCCCATCAGGCAGACGGAATTTCGATGCTCCTCTTTGACCAGGTGAAGTTTCAAGTCGTGCAATGTTGATAAATGAAATCAGCCTCTGCTTTTCTGGTTACGCACTGCCGTAATTACGGGTATCTGCAACCTGATTAGGGCAGAGCCTGCCCTCCGAACCGGCAACCAATTCTTTGATGTGACCATTAATACAGGATGTTAACGACATCTATCCACTCTCTATCTAATCTCTATCCACTCTCTATCTAATCTCTATCCTCTCTCTATCTAATCTCTATCCACTCTCTATCCACTCTCTATCCACTCTCTATCCACTCTCTATCCTCTCTCTATCCTCTCTCTATCCACTCTCTATCCACCCTCTATCCACTCTCTATCCACTCTCTATCCAATCTCTATCCACTCTCTATCCTCTCTCTATCTAATCTCTATCCACTCTCTATCCACTCTCTATCCTCTCTCTATCCACTCTCTATCCACTCTCTATCCACTCTCTATCCACTCTCTATCCTCTCTCTATCCACTCTCTATCCACTCTATCCACTCTCTATCCACTGTATCCACTCTCTATCCACTCTCTATTCACTCTCTATCCACTCTCTATCCACTCTCTATTCACTCTCTATCCACTCTCTATCCACTCTCTATCCACTCTCTATCCACTCTCTATCCCCTCTCTATTCACTCTCTATCCACTCTCTATCCCCTCTCTATTCACTCTCTATCCACTCTCTATCCACTCTCTATCCACTCTCTATCCACTCTCTATCCACTCGCTATCCATTCTCTAAGCACCTTCATTTCCAGAGTGAGATTTTAGTTTCTGATCATACCGGTAGACTGTAGCCGGAAACCAAGGAAAACAGCTGTTTATGACTGATAACACACTTAAAAGTGCAATTTGCAAGTCATAACTAAGGGAGTGGCGCTGCATGGGCCTCTGGTGTTTGTGACTATTGAGCAAACAAAACTGTTTTGAGTCAATCAAACGAGCGACTTCAATATTGAGCGTGCGAAAATAAAAGGAAAAGTGCGCTTGTACTCAAGTTATTATCTGTTAAGCTAATATAATCCACCAACTATCTACTGCAAGTAGTGCTGCAAGTTTTTTTATAAATAGTTGCGATTAACACCACAAATTAAGTTTAGCCCTGCTCCCATGAAACAGAGCGCCTTAAAAGTAAATTAAAACCATAGAAAGCAGCTCTCTGGTTCCTGCTAAGCTCTCTCCTGGCTAAGCCGGAAGTCATGTCTTCACGACACGATCGCAGCAGAGTATCGCTATTCAGCTCTTAAAATTAAGATGTTAAGCTGTCACCATAGCAGGGTCTATCGCTGCAACTTTTCCTTCATAGCCTCTCCTGTGCTCAGCTGCGTGTGCTCACAGTTCTGTTGACCCAGAGCCACGGATTTCTCCGTAACTTCCTGGTTACGGGCTGAGTATATTGTGCAACCCATCCCGTGTGCCCATTGTAGCTGCAGAGCTGTGCAATCCCTATGGGAATGCTTTATGCGGTTAGCCTTATGACTGTGAACTCATTGACGCTTCATTCTCGTGCAGCTTCGGAGCTTTTGTGCGCACGAGGCCTCCCACAGCCTCTCTTTTGTGAGAGAGGAAAACCGGCTCTGAGAGCCGTGCGGGAAGAGAATCAGGCTCTGGCGATCAAAATTTGACTCAGCCAGCTATATATGCAGCTTGCAGTTGTTGGGCTGCAGCAGAGCAGAGTTTCAGCAGCAAGCGCGTCTCTCAAGGTCATGAAGAAACGAAGCACCCCGCAGGCGGGTGAAAAGAACGCCGGAAAGTCCGACAAGCAGCAGCCGGCCGTGACTGCAGCTGCAGAGCCGCCTCCGCCGCCACCGCAGCCGCCACCGCCGCAGCCGCAGCCGCCGACAGAGCCGTCGAAACCGAGCAACAATCAGGATGGCGGCGACGTCTCTGCTATCGAGATGATGTTGGTGACATCTGCTGCTAGCGGCAAGAAGCCGCCACCGCCGCAGCAGCCGCCTCCGACACCTTCGCCGAATCCAACGTCGCAGCAGCAGCAGCAGCAGAACGGCGGCGGCAACGCAAAGCGGGTGACGCTGGCCGGAGGGCCGCAGTCCAGCGGGAAGCCGCCTCTCGGCCTGGCCCAGAAATTGAAGGCGGCGGCTGCCAGTGGCGGCAAGGCGAACGCCGGGTTTGTCGCCGAGTCGAAGGAAGCCAAAGACAAATCCGGGATGAAAGCTGGAGCAGCAGCCGCGGGTGGCAAGGCCGAGTCTGAGACGGCGACGACCCCGGCCGCTGCCGCTGCGCCTGCGACTCCAGGAGGGGGGAAGGCGGCGGCTGGTAAGCCGCCAGGGTCGGCGCCAGCGGCGGAGACGGCAGCCACGCCAGCCGCTGTCAACGCGCCGAGCGGCGGCGCTACGACCGACAATCGGAAAGTGATGGGCAGCAAGGACTTCCTGTCGCTGGAGGACGCTGGGGGAAGAACGGTGCGTTTGGTTCGATAATGGGGTTTGTCTGTCTGTCTGTCTGTCTGTCTGTCTGTCTGTCTGTCTGTCTGTCTGTCTGTCTGTCTGTCTGTCTGTCTGTCTGTCTGTCTGTCTGTCTGTCTATCTGTCTGTCTGTCTGTCTGTCTGTCTGTCTGTCTGTCTGTCTGTCTGTCTGTCTGTCTGTCTGTCTGTCTGTCTGTCTGTCTGTTTGTCTGTCTGTCTGTCTGTCTGTCTTTCAGTCTGTCTGTCTGTCTGTCTGTCTGTCTGTCTGTCTGTCTGTCTGTCTGTCTGTTTGTCTGTCTGTCTGTCTGTCTGTCTGTTTGTCTGTCTGTCTGTCTGTCTGTCTGTCTGTCTGTCTGTTTGTCTGTCTGTCTGTCTGTCTGTATGTCTGTCTGTTTGTCTGTCTGTCTGTCTGTCTGTCTGTCTGTCCGCCTGTCTCTATATTTGTGTCCGTTCATCTGGTTTGTCACGTGACTCCACCACTAGCCCGCTATATAATCAGTAAAAAATCTAAATAAAATTGCATCGATCTTGCTTAATTTAATTTTATGATAACACACCAATCGATTTAGGACAAACTTTAATCAATAGACAGTGGCCTGCATATTATAAGCGAGGTCATGAAATTAATAACACATTGAGCAGTCGGTAGCAACCTACCCAGGCACATATAGCAATATAGATTTGCATCACCATATGCTATTATGGCTGTTAGTCGCAAAACAAACATTGTTTCTGGCTGGGTTTTTCATTATAAAATAGCTAGCTCAGTCCTTCGCTCTCGGCACTTCAGTCTCTTCCAAAACAGCTAAACGTGTATAGATTTCTTCTTCTTCTTGAAGCAGCAATGAAGTCAGCCATGAAAAGACACCACCCGGCAGCAACGCTAAGCGCCAGCAGAAGATCTCGTTCAGCCGCACCGTCGCCAAAAAAAGTACAGCTACATGTGGCTGCGACTTCTGCCCTGGAGGCTGGCGCTGCGGCATCCAGTTTGGACACTTCAGGAAACTCTTTGACGGTGTCGCAGCAGCAGCCTGCGGAGGAACCGCAGCAGCAGCAGGAGCAGCTGGAGCTTGTGCAAGTTCAATTAGGTCGTCTAGTTCAACGAGCATTGAACCGGCGAGTGATTGAAGTTCGCAGCCGGCATTTGGAGCGTCTGCAGCAGCCAAATGCTGTCAGTCTTGAGTTTTTGGGGTGCTCAAAGGTGCTGCATTGAAAGCACTGTACACCTTTCCATTGTTGTAACTTGTAGCTGGGTACTCTCTGCTTTAGGATCTTCATCTGAGGTGCTTTAAAAGAATGATTAACGCGTCAAATTTGCAGCAAGTACATCTAGAACTTTTTTCATGGGATCCTTTTGTTAGCACATGGGATCTTGTTTGTAGCCTAGTGGTAAGAGCGTCGGACTCACGACTGGAAGGTCGGGGGTTCGATTTTGGACCCAGTCGGAGCGGTTGATTTGTGTCCTTGAGCAAGACACATAACTCCTGCATTGCTTCAGTTCACCCAGCTGTAAAATGTGTGCCAGCATTAGCTTGGGTAATTGCAGAGGGTGTGTGTGGCGACCCCCAGTCGTTGGACTGAACATCCGTACGTACCTATATACAGGTTTCCAAAAGAATCATCATATTATTTTCATGTCCTAACATTCTACTAGGTATGCAAAACCAGTCGTAAAAATTAAATAATGATTTCCTTAAATGTGCACCCAGCAGGCCGTCAATCAGGGCAGTCGTCGTCTGTCGACCATCTCCCAGATCAGTCATTTCTCCGGCGGCGACTTCTCGAACAGCGCCAACGGCGGTCTGCCTGACAATGCCGACAATGACGAATCTGGCCAGCCTAGGAAGCGTTTCCATAGCAACGACAGCTATATACAGGAACAGGTGCCAGTGCTGCCGGTTCCAGCAGCCGTGTTCGTGCTGGCTATGAACGTTCTACTGCCAGGATTTGGTACCATCTTGTCCGGCTTGCTGTACCTCTGCGTCGGGCCCAAGGAGCACAGGAAAGTGCAGGGCTTCTTCAAGCCGGTGTGCATCAACTTCTGGGTTGGCATCTCGCAGTTGGTCACCGTCACCTTCCTGCTGGTTGGCTGGTTCTGGAGCCTGGCCTGGGGTGTCTACGCGGTGCAGAAAGCTTGTGAGTTTCTTTAAAATTGGTGCCCGGGCTTACGTGGATTTAGACGTCTTGGGACCATGTCTGGTCAGCGTATCTTGCGATGCCATGATGTATCAAGGATAAGATATTAACACAGACCGACGCACTGCACGTATTATAGCGAATAATGGCAAATATCCAAATATCCAAATACCCAAGTGTTTTAATGAGACAAAAACAACAGAACGCTTCTTTGGGTACTTTTTTAATCCATTAAATTTTGCGCCTTCAGAAAACAATTACAAGAAGGACATGGAAGCCAAAGAAACACTGCATCAAAGCGGCCTTTTAGAAATTAGTAAAATATTTGCCAAGGACCACTGAAGTCACTTCTTAAGTAGTCCTTGATATTAGCTTCTTGTAGCGTCTTCTCTAAGTTTTAAATCAATGCACATGGGTTCAGACCTATTTTATAACTGATTTACGAGCTAAGCAACCTTACACGTACTGGTGAGAGAGTGATCAGTACACGATTCAGGCAGAGGGTAGCCCTACTAGATTCATGTTTGTAGATTCATAATAGACTCATATTTGTCTGATTAGCTACTTTTTCTGAGGATTTCGTGTCATTTAACCTAATCCTGGGTTGTCTGTATAATTTATATTGTCATTTCTTTTTTGACACTCCTGCGTTGAGCCCTTTGATCGGAAACTGACATTCCAGTGGACCAGAGGGACGAGCTGAGACGCAAACGAAAACAGGAGATTGCTGAGAAGGCGCTCAACGCCCTGATGGGCGGCGGAGTTGGCGGTGGCGGCGGAGACGGCGATGGAGGCGGCGGTCCCGCCGGTGGCCTCATCAGCCTATTCAAGCCGCGTTGAACAGCACCGGTCGATAAAGCAACTGAATTGCGTTGCCATTGGTTACGAACTCTTGCTCGCTCGTATTATGCCGGAATACATGACAGTTTTTTTATATTAATAGACGACTTACATTGTAGACGTTCATACGTTTAGTTTTAGCAGTGCAGTAAAGCTGCCCGAAGTGGTTTCACTTCCCAATTTTTCTGGATGGGTTCAAGGGGGCATTAGCTGACTTTGCGTTCCCCATTTTTGCGTGTTTTGGCTTTGGTGAAGGTCCAAAAAGTTTTAATTCACTTGACAAGTTACAACGACCCTGACTTTCTCGTGTGCCCACTCTGTGCCTTCACATGTGTTGCCGCACTTGTAAATGAAACCCAGCATATGGACTCTCCTCGATAGTCTGCATGACGTCAGACGTGTCGCCGCTGAGCTGCTCTAGTTTGAATTGCATTATGAAAATTAAAAAAGCTAGTATTTTGTGAAAACTCGACCTCATGACGGTCAAAAATGTTAAATGGACCGGGAGTTTCTTGAGTCCTGTGGAGTCTCTTACATGTATGGTACATTTGGTGGGAATTTTTTTTCATTTCTAATATTTAATTTCCTGATCACTGACAAATAATTAATATTATAAGGATGTTACATTTATATAGCTATCGTCTCTTAAATCGTGTCTATAAAACATTATGTTAATATCTTTATATTTCATTTACATAAACACTTAAGCTCGCTTTGCAATTGTGTGCAATAGTTAGTCCATGTGGTGTAAAATGCTGTGCCTCCTTTCAAATGGAAAACGGACAGCCGCAGCACCCACCCCCAGTAACGATCGATAATTAGGGTAAAGTTTCCCTACTTATTCCCATTCGAACCACCAGAATGGCGGCAAAGTGTCGGTGGAGCTTTTCAGCGTACTGCAAAGTTCACTGCGTTTTCACTGATAATAAAAACTGCAAGCAATGTACGCAATTTTTCGGAATTATGAATATCTGCTTAGCACACTTAATAAGCAAATTGTCAGTTAGCTACATAGCATTTTGGGAGAAGTCGGAATGTTGCACGCTGGTTTCTGTATGAAGGTCGGAGGAACCACTTTTCCACTGTCGTTCTGTAACAAGCAATCAGACAAACAAATGTGGAATGCGCGGTTGATAAGCAGTTATACTTGTTAGTCTGCGATGTACATTGTGCATGTATATGTCGCGTCGGGGGCGTCGCCATAGATTTTATGGTGGGGGGGGGGGACAAAGCCAACAATTATACATGTACATGTACATGACTAAATTCCTACATGTACATTATTTTCAGAATCGGTGTTGTCAGCACTCATTTTGGCGCCGCGGGCACTCATTCTAGCGCCGCAGGCACTCATTTTGGCGCTGCAGGCACTCATTTTAGCGCTGCAGGCACTCATTTTAGCGCTGTAGGCACACATTTTGGCGCCGCAGGCACTCATTTTGGCGCCGCAGGCACTCATTTTGGCGCCGCAGGCACTCATTTTAGCGCCGCAGGCACACATTTTAGTGCTGCAGGCACTCATTTTAGCGCTGCAGGCACTCATTTTAGCGCTGCAGGCACTCATTTTAGCGCTGCAGGCACACATTTTGGCGCCGCAGGCACACATTTTGGCGCCGCAGCCACTCATTTTAGCGCCGCAGGCACTCATTTTAGCGCCGCATAAAAGATATTTTACTGGGGGGACATGTCCCCCCTGTCCCCCCGTTAATGACGCCCCTGTGTCATGTTTATGAAGTCTACTCTAACTTACAAGACATGTTGTACTTGTAAGCTCGTGTATCAAATGTAATTTTGTATGCGAGCTATTAAATATCAGCAGTTTCGCGGTATTTATTGATAATAATTTCATTCTTAGAAAATTTGAAATAGCTTTTTTAGCTACAATTCTTAGCCAAGATGCATGTACCGTCCCAGGAAAATTTCTGATTTAATGGTGCAAATTTGAAGAAAATCGGTTGAGCCATTTTTTCTGAAATCTATCGCATACCTACCTACCTACATGTACCCACAGACAACTCATTTTTAGGATATAGGATTTATTTAATCAAACTCTACTAAAACACTTGGATGGTGTAGTGTGCGTACGCACGGTATGCTAGCCCAACGTGTACGTCCGGCAGGTCTGATTGGCTACAGAGCGGGGTGGGTACCGCCACCCCAATTATAGCTCTGCGCTCATAAATATATAGATGTGGGCCCAGCGCGGCGAGAGTGTAAGAGTTTCGTGAGTTTCGGCTACACAGCAAACACGGCCTCTGTCTCAGATACTACAATGGCGTCGCAAGAACCGAACCCTTAAAATCATGACTCAGCAAATCACACTCACGCCACCCGACCCGTTTACAATCAATAGCGATTGCCACTCCACTGCACAGCGCTGGGCTGCATGGATTCGTCGCTTCGCCACGTACATCATTGCAGCTGGAATCACCGACAAGATTCGAGGGCAGCAGCTGCTGCTGTACGCCGCAGGAGAGGAGCTGCAGGCTGTTGTCGAAGAGAACGAGATTGTCTCTGGAGAGGACCACAACAGCCTCGCGAAAAACATCCAGACGTACTGGGATGGAAAGAATAACATTGTGTTCCTGCGTTTCAAGTTTGAGACCTGCAGACAGCAGCCTGGCGAGCCGATCGACCAGTGGTATCAGCGTCTGCGCAAGGCGGCGGAGCCGTGTGAGTTTGGGACCCTCAGAGACTCTCTGATCCGAGACAAAATAGTCGCCTACTGCGAGTCCGAGAGACTTAGGAGAGACTTCTTGTAGACCAACAACATCTCCCTGGCGGATGTGCTCAAAAAGGCGAGGGCGAAAGAAATCGCGAAGCAGCAGGCCACCGCGATGGAGAGCGACAGATCAGGAGAACCGCAGCAGACCGCAGCAGTCAGAAAAGACTGGCAGCCGCCAAGACCGCAGGCGCCGACGCAGCGCGTATCCTGCGATCGCTGCAGCAGATCGGGGCACCCCATGTGCACCGCAGCGCAGGGCAAGAGCTGCAGAAAGTGCGGGAAGCCGGACCACTTCGCACAACCCTGCAGGTCCAGGCAGCACGCCCCGCAGAGCGGCGCCAACGCCGTCGCAACGCTGCAAGGCGAGACCAGCTACCAGAAGGTGGACGACCCGGACTCCGGCGTGTTCGAGGTCGACCAGGGAGAGCAGTCGGCCCACAGAGTAGCCGAGATCAACGGCTCCAGACTCTCTGTGTTGATTGACAGCGGCGCGGCTCGAAATGTGATCAACCGGGCCACGTTCGAGAGTCAGAGACAGCGGCCGCACCTGCAGACCACCTCGGACAGGCTGTTCGCGTACGGGTCAGACCGGCCGATGCATCTGCTGGGCAAGGCGGCGATGGCCGCTCGCATTTTCGGCCGGCAGGCAGTCGCCACGTTCCACGTTGTAGAACATCATCCTCATCGGCAGGCAGACAGCCACCCAGATGGACATCCTGCGTGTCGGACCACCTCCGACTGCCGGCCAGCAGGTGCTGCAGGTCGCTGAAGCGGAGGCGGCGGTCGACACCCTCCTCAGCGGCACGAGATCCAGGGGAGTACCTCAAGAACACGTAGAGGACATCGGCGGGGTGCTGCGCAAGTATGCCAGCGTGTTCAGCGGCGTCGGCTGCTTCACCGGGCCGCCTGTCGACATCCACCTCACCGACAGCGCCCGCCCGGTCTGCCACGCACCTTCGAAGGTGCCGATCCACCTGGCAGGCGCGGTGGACAAGGAACTGCAGCTTCTAGAGCAGCTCGGGATCATTCGGGTCCAGCGCCGTGGGTTGCTCGGATGGTCGTCGTGCCCAAGAAAGAGCTTGGCGAGGTGCGCATCACACAGGACCTCCGCGATGTAAACCGCTACGTCATCCGCGAGCGGCACCAGATTCCGACTTTCGAGGAGGTGACCGGGGACATGGCCGGCAGCACCGTGTTCTCGGAGCTGGACATCGCGAAGGCGTTCTACCAGGTGCCTGTGGCCGAGAAATGCCGCAAGCTGCTAACATTCTCGACGCCTCGCGGACTTCGCCGTCTCACCCGGCTGTGCATGGGCCTGTCCACCTCCCAGGAGATCCTGCAGAATGTGATGAGTCGAGTGCTGGCAGGCCTGCCCAACGTCAAATGGATCCACGACGACGTGGTCGTGTTCGACTGCACGATGGCGGAGCACAACAGCAGCCTCGAGGCATGTCTGGCCCGCCTGGCGTAGCACGGCATCACGCTGAACGCTCGGAGGTGCCGACTGGCGCGCAGCAGCATCGAGTTCATGGGATTGCGGCTCACGGCGGAAGGAGTCCAGGCCAGCGAAAGCAAGGTCGCCGCCGTTCAAGACTTCAAGGAGCCCGAGACGATTTGACAGCTTCGCTCATTCCTAGGCCTCGTAAACTACCTCGCCGTGTTCACGCCACAGCTAGCCAAGGTGGTGGAACCGCTGCGGCGTCTGACCAGGAAGGGCGTCGACTGGCAGTAGGGCGCCGACCAAGCCAGCACCTTTGAGCAGCTGAAGCGCAGCATCGCGGAGCCGACAACGCTGGCTTTCTACGACAAGCGGCTGTGCACGCAGCTGATCGTGGACGCGGGGCCGACCGGACTGGGCGCCATCCTGGCGCAGGTACAGCGCGACGGCAGCTCGAGGCCGGTCGTATACGCCAGCCGAGCCCTATCCGACGTCGAGCGGCGATACTGGCACTGGCCGTGAAGTTCGGCTGCCTGAAGTTCGAGTACTACCTGCATGAATCGCCCAAGTTCACAGTGGTCTCCGATCACAAGCCGCTGACGGCCATGTTCGCGCCTGGGTCGCGGCCGCCTCCACGAGTCGAGCGAATGATGCTGAGGATCCAGCACCTAAGGTCGAGTACCAGCCGGGAGCCTCCAATGCTGCAGACGTACTCAGCAGGCAACCCATAAGCGCGCATGGCGGAAGTTTTGGCGACAAGCGGAGGGAGACCTACATCAACGAGGTGACGCAGGCGGCTGTGCCGATGGCGCTGACGCTCGAGGACAACCGCAAGAGCTCTGCCAGCGACCCAGTCATCCGGGTGGCGATAGCGGCGACTCAAGGCGACCGGTGGGATTGCTCCAACGCCGAGATACGTTCGCTCCATGCGCTGCGAGAGGAGCTGTCTGCGGTGACGGGGTCCTCCTTCGGCACCAGCGAATCGTCGTGCCAGCTGATCTGCGGCAGCAGATGCTCGAACTGGCGCACCAAGGGCACCAGTGCTCGCAGACGACGATCGCGAGGCTCGCCACCAAGGTCTGGTGGCCGAGGATGGCAACTCAAGCGGAGGAGTTCGTCAGTCGATGCCGCAGCTGCGCCGTCACGACACACACACCAGCCGTCAGGGCCACGCCTTAGCAGCCGACGCCGATCCCCGCGGGCGCCTGGCTGTCGATCGGCGCCGACTTCGTGGGACCCATCAACAACAACATGCTGCTGGTGTGCGTGGACCGCTACTCGAGGTTCCCGGAGGTGCAGCTCATGCAGACGACGACGACTGAGGCACTGATTCCCCGCCTACGAGAGATGTTCGCTCGCTTCGGGATCCCGCAGGAGCTCGTGACAGACAATGGACCGCCCTTCTCGTCCAAGGAGCTCGGCCGGTTCTTGGCGAGCTACGGGATCAAGCACCGCCTCATCACGCCCTACTACCCAGCGGCCAACGGCATGACGGAGCGGCTGAACCGCTCCATCAACAAATTTGTACTCGCAGCCAACGAGGAGCGGCGGGACTGGAGAGCTGCTCTGGATGAGTGGCTGCTGGCCTACAGGAACACGCCGCACACGGCTACCGGGCGCGCACCAGCCGAGCTGCTGATGGGCCGGCGGCCAAACGACGTCATTCCCACCGCCCGGCCGTCCCAGCGGGTCCGCATCAATGAGCAGCGGCTGAGAGACGCGGACGCCGGCGCTAAAGAGGCCATGAAGCAGCACGCGGACGTAAAAAGGCGACCACGGCGGCACGGCGTCCAGGTCGACGACACGGTGCTACGACGGCGGGTCGGTGCCAGCAAGACGCAGACGCCGTTCGAAAGCGGTGCCTGGACGGTCCAGCGGCATCTCGCTGCTGCTACGCCGCGATGGCTCAACCTGCTGGCGGCACTGAACGGCGGTCAAGGTCGTCAGCCCCGACTTGGCCGACGCCGTCGCCCAGCCGCAAACCGCTGCACCGAGAGCTCCAGGCGAGGCCAACCGAGACCCACCCGCCTCCCCGGTGGCACTGCGCCCGCACCCCGCGATGCTCGGGGCGGCTTGAAAATCTACAAGGACTGAATTTTGAATCCAGTGACTGACATAAACTGACTCTTTCCTGAAATATGCGGACTAAAGTTTTTTTAAGCATTTTCGCTGCTGAAATCGATTCAAGTATTTTATTTCCTCAATGTGGCAGCCAGCCGCTTTAGTTTCTTATTCATGCATAAATTATTGTCTATGGACAAACTCAAATATACTTGTAAAGGGTGTGTGGCTGCGCCCACAGTCTCCCCAAGCGCGAATACTCCCAATACATTCAAACACGCAACACTCAATATTTTAAAATCCGTTTTCAATGCGCATGATCGCAGTTTCGAGTTTTGTATTTTCGAGTTACGTTTAAATCGATTTTTTTGTCTCGCAGTCTCTATTCGAAGGGGGAGAGATGTAGTGTGCGTACGAACGGTATGCTAGCCCATGCAACGTGTACGCCCGGCCGGTCTGATTGGCTACAGATTCTAGTCAAGCTCTGCGCTCATAAATATATAGATGTGGGCCCAGCGCGTCGAGAGTAAGAGTTTCGGCTACACAGCAAACACGGCCTCCGTCTCAGTTACTGCAGATGGTTCGGCTATAATTACTCCCGTACATGTAGCTATCAATTCATAAGCGAGTACATACCTGTACGTATTAATTTTCGAGCTTTCGATGTGTACAAAAATACAAATACGCAATTGTGGGGTATAACGGTCTCGTCGCCGAATTAGCGGCAAAATGCTTCACCGCCGAGAATAAATTAGCAGAGAAAATTTTTGGCGAAACTTGACTAGATGGAGTTACAGCCGTACATTTGCGTGTTACGTTTAGGAATTTGAACTCGTAGTGTACACTTTTCATCTTATTAAAGTAAGATTCAAAGCCTTAGAATGAGTTTTTTCAAGCATTGACTGTGAAAATTACAACTGTGAATCTGTTTGCAAAGATCTTATAGACACTTATTTTTTGCGTCACGGAACAAATGTGTACTTTAATTTACATTTTTGAGAGAAATATAAGAAATTAATATGTATGACTAAAAGTTTGTACTGTCGTTTAATTTGTTTATAAAAGACAGCAAAGTTAACTTCACTTTAATCTTAATACCAGTAATTTTTCTTGTTATAACTGGTTAACACGAAACCGTAGGTTTTTTAATTCGCTGAAGTTTTTTCCGTTTCTATAGTATCAGTATGCTAAGCGCGGATTCAAATAAAATTACATCAAGGAAGGATCTGCCAGTCAAATCCTCAGTTCCAAAGATCTGTCGGACATCACGAATAATTAGGATTATAAAATTTATATGCTATAAAAAGTTATAAGTGCAGTCTGTATTAGATTTATATTTGTGCTAGTGTAATGGTAGGTTACAGTACGATGTTTGTGAAATATCATTACGAACAAATATTCTAGCTTTACGTATCTGATTTTATGGACAGTATCCACAGTTGTAATATGCATGTAGGATGGTGATTTAGCATATAGCAGCACTAAAAACTTGTTTTTATATGTATTTCCGCAATAAAAACTGTTACTAATAAATGTGATAATTATTTCACTAGTGGTATAAGCCTTTAAAAATATAATATTCTGCTTTGTCTGCGTTTTAAGCTATTTATTCAAAGTGAACATGTTAGCTAAATAAACTTATGTATATTTTTACAAATATTTTAGTTCCAAAGTCAACGCTTAATATTTTCAGTTCATTTTTCATTTTTCTAATTATCATTTATATCATATGATAAAAGTACTTTGGCAGTTGTATGCAACTTTAAGCAATATAAATGCTTCTACTTGGTCTGATTTATTAATGATATTATAATATATTTAGTTATTTAGTGTCTTGCATAACTATTCACTTTTTGTTAATTAATTCCCTTTAATTTAGTTTCAATGCTACTGCTCCAATTCAAGCATTTAGACATTTAAAAACTCATAATAGGATTTCTGATTAGAATTCTATCAACTCTCTTATCAAACATCTACGTGCGATCGTGACGTTGTGAGCAGATCACTTTGCATCTATCAACCTTTGCCATGCTTATCCAATGGCTCTTCACTGCCCTTCGTCTCGACAATTGTAGTAATTTTCCAAATTTTTCTTGGGGTTATTTTTTGACTTTCCACCTTTTCCATCTGTTAGCCATTGTGTTAGGGAATTAGTTTTGCGCGCCACAGTCTTGTGGGTGCCGTCTTTTCCGAATCTAGATTTGATAATGCGCTTTGCTAAAAAAAGGACTTTAACCACTATTTTTAATTTTTTTAGCATGAGTAACACTAAGTGCTACACTTACGTAGCAAAGCGCAGCCATCCAGCTTCTGAAGATGGCGAAGTCCAAAGTTTGCGTCCAGGAGACCTTGTCGTATCCACAGAGTTGCCTAAGTTTGACACAGAATACATCAAAGGTCGCAATGAGTCGACGCTTGAGACGGGCTTGTTCTCGAGCAACTGTCTCGAGCGATGCATCCGAGCTCGCTTGCTCCGTAACTTCAAACAGTTGAGAGCTGGCGCTGAAGCGCTCATTACTGATCTGAGCTTGCAACATCCGGGTTGCTCGTTCTACTGCAATGGAAATAGACACACACAACCAATTGAAATGTTTTACTTTGAGCGCGATGATGATTTGGCCGTTGTGATTGGCTCATACTCTCCCACAAATGATGACGAGCTTACCCTTACTGTGGGACAGATTGTATGGATACTTTACAGGCATACCGACAATGTAGATTCTTGTCACTGGTGGATTGGCGAGGTCGATGGTCAACGGGCAAGTTACTTTTGTAGCGACTACGTTTGGCCATTAAAAAAGGTAAATCATACACATTTTGGCAACTGTTACTTATAGCATCAACAGTAGCATTGTATTACAGGGTCTTGGAGGACAACCCTGATACAAAGCCTTCGTTGGCATATCGTCACACTGCAGCTGGTGAGGCAATGGTCTCATTGTGGCAACTGCCCGCCTAATTGTTGCAGTCCCTTAGAGCTTTCAAATGCCAATAAATTAAACTTGACTGCCTTAGAATTTGAACAATCTATCCCGATATTTTGAGATATAGTATCCTACTACTAAATTCAATGCATGGTTGAAGATTACAGCTATTTAGCTGGGGCGCCCAGACGAGCAGCTCAAATAATTGAAGTTGTGATTGCACCCAAAGTCTAGTTTTGTTTCATGGCAAAAAGTTTTTAGCAATAATAAGCATGCATTGTAAAAACTCATAAAATCAAGAAATGCTTTTAGAATACTCGAAACAACTTTCAATTGCAGGTCATGACTGTATTGTCTGAACACGTAATCCAAGGCGATTTCGAAAGAGTTCGCCAACTAGCTAGCAGGGAGCTGATGATGATGCATGGTGATCAAGGCCGCAACGTATTGATGCTAGCAGCCGAATCAAAAAACAGCAGCCCAGGGACCGCTAAGTGTATACATTATCTAGTACACCTAGGATGCTGCCCGTATTCCATAGATGCAAAGGGGAACACAGCAGCACATCTGGCAACCCAAAGTGACAACCTTCGATTTCTCACCGCGCTGACTCACGTAACCGCTGTGCCATTTGACTGGAAGTGGCAGCAAAATGACCAGGGACGCACGCCTCTAATGGAAGCCGCAAGGCTGGGCAACTGGAAGTGCGCGAAGCATCTGCTGCACCTGTTTCGGCAGCAAAGGTACTATAAAATGAAAGGTTTTGTTGCAAATAATGATCGAAACGGTTTAACTGCGTTCGATATTGCAAAGGAAAACGGGAATGAGGAAATTGGAAATCTAATAGAAATGTAAGTTACGAGTAATTATTTTTCAATAGTCTAGCAAATATTAAAGCGATTTAGCGAGTCTTAGAACTGCTTCATACGATTTCGTTCCAGTGAATGGCAAGCAACTGTGTCTTGGGCGAGGAACTGCCCGCTTACTAAAACCGTTTGCATAAGCAATGAATTGGTGAATCTCTTAACTTCTGCTCTAACTATATAGGATTTTTTCATTGTGCAATGGTTGGTGCATTTAGCCTGAAACAGACAAAAGTTACGTAAATAAATAGATAACATAGATAAAAAGAATAAATTAAAATTCAAGTTTGAGTCTTCAAACTCTACGCAATGGCGTACGCACAGCGAAGTCCATGGTGGGGAGGCCCCTCCCCCAAGTGGCTCCTCCAATCACTCTACAAAAAGTTATACTTCTCCAAAAACTAATTTAAAAAGTAACCGACCTCGACCAATGACAGGAGCTTAACTTTTGCCATCTTTTGAGCATTGCAGCAACTGGCCTAAGAGACAGGAATAGTGGGCGCCCACCAAAAGAGAGAAGGGTACCCACCAAGAGACAGTCGCACCCACCAAGAGACAGTGGTACCCACCAAGAGACAGTGGTACCCACCAAGAGACAGTGGTACCCATCAAGAGACAGTGGCACCCACCAAAAGCGAGAGGGGCGCCCACCAAGAGACAGTCGCACCCACCAAGAGACAGTGGTACCCATCAAGAGACAGTGGCACCCACCAAAAGAGAGAGGGGCGCCCACCAAGAGACAGTAACACCCACCAAAATAGAGAGGGGTGCCCACCAGGAGACAGTGGCGCCCACCAAGAGACAGTGGTACCCACCAAGAGACAGTGGCACCCACCAAAAGAGAGAGGGGTGCCCACCAAGAGACATTGGCACCCACCAAAAGTTTCTACGCCACTTTCCAAAAGCATTCATTGCCCAGTTTTTTTCATAGTTTAGCTAAAAAGACTCTATTTTGGACCATTTATTAATGCTATGTTTGCAATACATAACTCATATGAAACCATAGGGAGAAGTTCGAAACCAGCTTATGCGGCTTTTCCAATCCAACAACGTATCGGCACTGCAACAAAAATTGACGATTGGCAACTGCGACTTACCAGATATACACGGGAGGACGATTCTGTGGCAGTGCGTCCAGGATAACCAGAGCAATGAATCCCTACTGCGCCTTCTGATGAGCAAAGCTGACCCAACTTGTGCCGACGTAGCTGGCAGCAGCTGCTTGCAACGAAGAAGTCATAAAAGCGCTCATTGACGCAGGAGTAAACGTGAACGAGCGAACTGAAGACGGCGTTACCGCTTTAATGCGCGTGGCAACCAGCTCAGAACTCTCGGACAGCGAGTCAGTAACAATTGCTGATCTGCTTCTGGATGCAGGTGCGGACTGGACGATTGAGAGCAATAGCAGCTCTACGGCCCTGAAATTCGCTGTTGAGCACGGAAAGAACAGTCTTGTCAAGCTTCTTTCGCAGTGAGAGTTATTTTTGGGAATCAAAAATTATTCATTAAAGCTTCGTTGCTTGATTGCAGCAGTTTTACTAAAGTAAAACTAGATCATTTGAAGTCGGCCAACATCTAAACATACGTTTTGGAGGGTACCATTAGCAAACATTTTTAATAGGTTAACTTAGGACTAGGCTGTACAATTTATGACTTTAAAGCACTTTAAATGATCTGAATTGTTAATTAAATCTTAGGACTTTTTGAAGATATTAAGTATTATTTTTTGTTTTCGATAATCGATGCACTTTATTCTTACTCTTAACTTTGTGCATTATTTTCCTCCATTTTAGATATGAAGGGAGATCGTATTTCGAAGTGGCTGGGTAAGGCTCGAAACTAGCTAGCTACTGTAGTTGCTTACTTTTTCTATAGCTACTTTATTGTTTTCTTGAATCGTACGAGCGTACGGCACGGAAAACCCATGAAGGTCATTTACCGATTTAAAACTTATTAGGCTGAGAAATACTGTGACTGTACCGGCAACCAAACGTTGTCACAGACAGTCCCATAGACCATCCTTGCCACAGACATTCCCGTAGACCATCCGTGTCACAGACAGTCCCATAGACCATCCGTGTCACAGACATTCCCGTAGACCATCCGTGTCACAGACATTCCCATAGACCATCCGTGTCACAGACATTCCCATAAAAAATCCTGGCCACAGGCAGTCACCTGCATAAAAACAAATATCAAACAGTACTATAGACTATAATTGCTACAGAGAACTAGTACAGAAACCACTTTTTAACAAAGTCTGAATAATTCACACTCTGAATGTTGCTTTTGAATTACAACATTCGAGAAAGAAACCCAACTGGAAGAACCAATGATTCACGATCAGCGCAAACGTTGTTATTCATATAGTCAAACCGTTACTAAAGTAAAATTTCCGGCATTTATTATATTAAACAAACATGCTTCTAAAACACAATATTTTAGAGCAAGTCAAGCAAGACACTCTTTAACAAGCATCGTTACTGCCTCAGCTCCAGCCAAAGCCCTTGAGTACTCAATGGTGCAACTCCAGAAGACGCAGCCTCCTAAAAGACGTCTTGAAGGGTCCATGAGGAAGATATTCTGCGAAAGTCTGAATCCTCTGAAGCTACTAGTTTAAAATATGAGACGGAAAAAATAAAGAAGCGCATTCGTCCTCAAGGTCCTTCACACCGCCCGAAAGCGATTTTGGAAGAAAACACAGATTTTTCGGTTTAAGACAATTAAAGAATCAGGAAATGAACGACAACTGCTTCCTTCACACAGTGCAGTTCACACTGAAGAATTAGATGAAGAATCTCGTGACATTGGTGCGCCGACTTCTGCTGACACTGAAGGATCAGACAGAGAATTTTGTGATATTGGTGCACCGACCTCAGCTCACACTGAAGAAGCAGACAAAGACTCTCTCACTAATCGTCCAGTGTCGTCAATTAATCCGAAGAAAAAACAAGAGCAATGCTTTATCACTACTCCGCTTATCCGTGCAGCATCTTCAATTCACCCTGAAAGAGTAGAAGGAGAATCCAATTTTGCTTTAACGCTGCAACAAATTCGTTCGGAAAGAGAAAAAAGGGCAAGCAGAATTGATGAGTCCGATCTAGAGTCGGAACAAGAAACGAGTACTCCTAAACGACAGCAATCTATTTCCGCTGAGGAAATCGAGCGCTTGTTCGATGCGGAAGAGCCGGACAAAGTTCTGAATGAGAAGTGGAGCCGGGCACTAACGAGACTCCTCTCATGCTATTGGCAAAAAGCGATGCAGACCCCGAACTGGCTGTTAAATTATTGAAAGCTGGCGCCTCAATTCGGGCTAAAAATTCACTTGGACAGACGCCGATTTGCATGGCCAGCACTCAAGGGAACAATAAGTTACTTAAAATTTTTACAAACAAGTCACATATAAAGCATCTTAACGTGGTCGAAGAAGTCAACAAGCCAGACAACTCTCTTTCGACGCCTCTGATGCACGCGGCCGCGAATAACCATCCAGATACGGTGAAGTTGCTGCATAGCATGGGAGCCGATGTAAAGAAAGTGGTAAGAACTTATTGATGCTTACATAACTATGATTTAAGTTGCGTCCAGGCCCATCTCGCCTATTGCGTCCTCGCCTCAAATTACTAATAGGACCGGTGCAAGCTTACCGCCCTAGCGCACGCCGCCAAGCGGGGGTCGCAAAACTGTGTGGCCATCTGATCGATATCGGAGCCGAGGCAAACACCAAAGACTTCTGCGACAACACGCCTCTAATTTGGGCCGCTAGGGGAAATTACCTGGAAGTGATCAAGGAATTGAGTCGAGTTCCGGAGCTTGAGTGGACTCATCGAGGGGAGTACAAGATGACAGCGTTGGAATGGGCCAAGTTCAATAAATTTCAGGACTGCTGCGATCTCATCCAACAGAGGTAAATGCAACAATTCTTCCAGGAAACTTAACTGCGTCACGGATATTTTAGACTGTAATTTTTTACGAGCGTAGGCTGCAAGAGTCCATTAAGTCGAGCCATGTAATTATTCGAGTCGATTTACGCAGAAAGAAGATCGAACTTAAGTGATTTTTGTCATAAGGACATTCGAAAATTTTCATAAATAGGGTCAGTATTACCTAACTCGCTCATACTATTAGGAACTTCTTTCACTTCACGCTTTGTACAACCCGCTTCGTAAGCATGTAAGCCCCTGGCAAAGACCAGTTATTTGAACAGTAGCGTCTCTACGCTAGTAGTGGACAATGTGATACAATTTAGTAGCCACTGTCATCAATAAACGTAAGCCCCCGAACCCATTTACGTGTACGCTCGTAATAAAAGATTTCAGAGCAATAAGCTAGTAGAATTGTTCACGAATTTGAAAATTAATCCTAATTAATTTTGGAGCATAAATGCAAAAAAACATTTATTTTAGTATGCCAAACAGTTACCAAAGCGACGCTAGAACATTGGCTACAAGTGCCAGAGGAGCACTGCTGAGGCTGGAGATGAGAACGGGGCTCCGTGGAGCGAAGCTACTGCGGCGGCTGCTCCTTCCGTCGTTCCTCCATCGCTACCGCCAACGCACCGCCAATGCCGCTGCCTCCCAATCGATACTCCATGGACAGACCCACAAGAGGCATTGCAATTATAATAAACAATGTTAACTTCAACACTGCGAGTCTAACTCGAAGGCATGGAGCAATGAACGATAGCCACGAGACGGGGCTGACACAGGCGTTCGAGAGGTTGGGACTGGAAGTAGAAATTCACTGCAACCTGACAAGTCACTTCTTTACGCACTACCTGCCCGCTATAAACAGGCCTGTGACACAATACCAGCAGCATGATGTTTTTGTATTGTGCGTCATGAGCCACGGCCATAACGGCTGCATATTCAGTACAGACGGCCACAGAATCGAACTGGAGTCTTTGTTCAGTCAGGTGCGCGAGTGTCCCGGCCTCCGTGGCAAGCCGAAGATTTTTATTGTCCAAGCTTGCCGAGTAGTGGGTGGGCCTGTGGCGCCGCGAACTCGGGTGCAATGTCTGGAAGACTGCCTGTACATCTACAGCACTTCCGAGGGTCTGGGGTCGGAGCGAAGTGGTTCAACTGGCGGCATTTTCACTAACATATTCCGTGACGTCATCATGGCGGCCGACCTGCGGTCCGAAGACTTCAACAACCACCTGTTGCTGCAAGTTGCTAATCAAGTTAATCAAGCAACAGGGGGCCGACAGGTAGTCGAATGGGTAGTTACTCTGCAGAAGCATCTCTACTTTCCCCAATTAGAGTTCAAAACAGAAATTAAAAGCTAACTGTTGTGTATTGCACACCTTTTCTGTTCGCATCCTCTTATCGCTGTCCTTTGTGTCCACGTTTGTCCGGTGTTTGCTTATACGCATATTTGCTGATGCGTTCAATTTGAATTAAAGAATTAATGTAAGTTAAATGAAAAATCCTGAATCCTAACCAAACCAAATAACCCCATCCTAAATCTTAATCCTTAATTCTAACCCTAATCATTAGAAACTGCGTAACGGTGTATCGTACTGAATTTATCTACAGTTACTACTGAAAGTATTTAAAATATTATTTAAGACACAAATAGTTTAGTTTTCGGTGTTTGCCGGACTTTCCTGATTTAAACAAACGATAAAGGTGGAAAATTTTGTGTTGCTTTGAAAGGCACAGAGGCTGACTGTGATATTCGAATTTGATGCAACTTGCCGTTGCGTCATAAGTATAAAAAAAATCCAACGGTTATTTTGCTTTTTAAATGGTAAAAATGTCAATTCAATTCAAAATGTAGACAGATTTTTCAGGTGTAATGTAATGTTTGTTTTAATAAGGTAGAATTTTTACGCTTGACGCCCTAAGTGAATTAACATTCTGCATCCGGTTTGCACCCGGGTTTGAGCCTGCTTAAACTCGTTCTTAAAATAAACCGGAAGCAAACCGGAAGGACGCGGATGGGACGATACCTCAACGCGGATTGGATCCCGATGATTTTAAGCTATAAATAGCTATCAATATGCATTACTGTCTTAAATGTAAATCACAAAGCAAGACCAGTTCTGAAGTTTTGCTGCTTTAAAGAATTTTTTTAAATCGTTGAGCTGAACTTTCCTCTCCAGCTTTTCGCCCATTTTTTGCAGAATCTCGCGAGAGTATCAGGAATTAAATCTAGCCTTCATGACGTTCCAACGATTATTTAACGAATGTCCTATTTTATAGATAGCTAGCTAACTGCTTGTATCACTTTTCTGACAATTTTACAAATATTTTTTATATTCCTCATTTTTTAAGTGCCATTAAATGCCAATTTTTACTCTTAACAAATATTTTTAAATCTTTCCGACCATTTTGTTTAATTTGTTACAACGAATTCAATTATTTTCTGGAGTTTTTGCTGAGATCTTGATAAAAATTAAATAAAAACTTTGCTTTATAAAAAAGATAATTCTTATTTTGTGTTTTATTTTACGCTTCGATCGATCGTCCGTGCGACCGCGCATACGGGGTGATCGGGGTTTGGTACGGACTGCCCAGAGCTTGCCGGTATATAAGCG